>JACWRQ010000146.1:0-36824 GCA_014849955.1 Cryphonectria carpinicola | reverse complement strand
GGGGTGGAGGGTGTGTTGTTTGAAATGGTCAGAATAACCAAAAAAAACAACCCAAAAAAAAAAAGAAGGGGGGGGGGGGGACATGGGCAAAGTCGTCAAGTGATCGATAGGCTGTGTCAAGGTGGTTCTTGCCTCATCCGAACAATCATGCGGAAACGAATCATGCTGGCAGGCTGGGAAGGCAAGATCGGTCCCAATTGGGCTTTCCTGTTTAACTTTTCAATATATCTGCGACATCCTCCCTTGGTCTCCTCTCTGGTGGCGGAGCTTATAGGCAGTCGCGTCCTGCTGTAGGCATCATCGCAAAACAAAGAGACGTCTCTTTTTACATTGTAGAACCCATGGTTACGGGTCAAGTTCAGACTCGGCTGCCTCTTCAGACCTGTCGTGCCACACCAAAATCTCCGAGGATCTGCCAAGTCTCCTTTTTCTTCTTACCGAGGTCTTTGGGGCACATGCAATACCTGCACGAGCTCGATGGTGGGCCGGCCCTGATCCTCCTTGCCCTGTCTGTACAGGTTGAAGCCCATCTTCTCATACCAAGATCTGGCACTGCTGTTCTCGGTGTAGACAACCACAGTAAGGACAACAAGACAGTCACTGTCCTGTGACGCAGCCTCCGCCAGCGCATGCTGCCTCGCCGTGTTCATCACTGCGGCTGCGATGCCACAACGGCGGGCCTGGGGCAGGGTGAAGACGCCATTGAGCTCCCAGTGCTGCTGCTGCTGAGGCATGGTCGAGCCGGCGAGGCTGAGCGTCAACCTCAACTCTTCGGAGGCGGGGTCTGGCCCGACCAGAGTGATGGAAGAGAGAATACTTCGGGTCGCGTCCTCGTCGCGCGCCACGAAGGTGCTGGCCTGAGGGTTGAGCAGCCGGTCTCGCCACCGTCCCTCGTCAAAGGCTTGTTCACGGCTCAGCGTCGAGCCGAAGGCTGCAGAAAGAAACATGAGCCGGCATCCACACGAAGCTTGTTTGCTTACTACCTATGATCGTCCGTCCTATGTACAGATGCACATATGTTTTGTTTGGTTTATGCTTGGCAGCAGTGAAGGGGGCAGTGGAGGTGGTGGGCGTGGTGGATACTACCAAAGCAGTCGGCCCGTGGGCACAAGTCATCTTGCCGCCGTGGTGGGGCCTTGCTTGACTGATGGTGATGATGAGATCAGGAGAAAAACACTGGACGGAACTGACTCACCCGAGGGGTCGCATTCAAGTGACAACAGCCTAAAGGGTCTATATTGTTGCAGGTAGAAGCCAATCCCAGCCTCGTCCTTTGCAATGCGTTCAACGGTCCAACCCATCGTCAGCAAAACCGTGTTCTACTTGCTTCTGGTACTCGCTCTTTCGAGGTTATTGCGGGCAGGCGGGGGGGGTCCGCTGTAGTGGTACTACAACAGCTCCAATCCACAGTGGATGTGGTATCTCATTTAAACATAAGAGTGACAGCTGTCATGAGGGGAGATTATCACCAGTGCTTAAGAGATGCAATTTGAGAAGGTGGGAAATACAGGCCATAGTATATATATTCGACAAATTTCATCCTCCGAGGTCCTTATCATTGTTGTGACTCTTCAGAGTGGGGACCAGCAACAGTCATAGTTGGCTACAAGAAGGGTTTTTTGGAGGATCAATTCCACAACCCCAGGCCTCCTCCCTCTTAGTGTCCTCAGTCATTATGTCATTTGGCTTTGCAAACTTTGGGAATGCTATACTGGCCCATAGTATTGTTTCATTCTGTTCTCTATCCTTTATTCGTCTCTTATCTAATCCTGGTCATGCTACAAGGACCAAATTGTGCTCTGGTATAATATGAAAACAGTTATGTGAATATTTTGCTTCTTCTTGATAGTAGATAATCTTTATGAACAGACAGTCTCTGCTCCAACTTTATTCAATGTAATTCTGAACTTCATTATAGCCTTCAGCTTTCTGCTTGGTCTTCCAACTATGGCAGCCCTTGAATGTGTGAGATGGGATCACCAGATCAGGATGCAGAAGTGGGACAAAACGGTTTGGAAACGGACGTTGATTTATGATGGTTGTATAGGAAAAAGCTGACTGACGCTGGTCATCCGTTTGAGTAGACGCACCAATAAGGCGCGTCTATGTGGTCCGTGCACGGGTCCCATATCCAGATCTATTTACTCGGGGCTGAGACCCCGAAGCCCGACGTGAGCGCCATATGAGAACTCCCAAAACAGAAACGAGGAAAAGAGAAAGCAAAGCAAACCTATGAGGGCCTTATACGCCCAACTAGCTGATATCAATCCTAAGAAAAGAAAACAATGCGTAATGAAAGGAAAGAAAAGAGTGCAAACAGAGAAGGAGCACTGCAATCAGAAACTGATCCATTCTATCAGTGATCGCCAGCCACCGTTGCCAACTATCACCATCTATTACGGACTATGCTTTCTGTCAGTCCAATATAATATCCCCCTCAGCATCGGAGTAATCAGCATCAGGCTGAGCTGTTTCATGGTTCTGAGCCAGATCGGTTGCCTCACGGAGAGCAGCATCGCGATCAGTCTGCATCTCGAGGGATTAGTGCTGCAGTTGGTCGATGGGTGATGGATGTTGACTAGTCAGTTGAACAACTGGCTGCCCTGACAATAGTCCAGGGTGATTGCAAATGGTTATAAACAATTGAGGAAAAGGTGAGGTCTTGTATTGAAGAGTGAAGAGGATCAGGTTCCCGATTGAGCCCCCAGATATGAGATGGGATCACCACCCACAGGAGATCAGGATGCAGAAGGGATGTTGATTTATGATGGTTATATAGGAAAAAGCTAACACTGGTCATCCATTTGAGTAGATGCACCAATAAGGCGTGTCCATATGGTCCATGCACAGGTCCTACAAATGCTAAAAATGATCTTTTAATACTAAAACAATGCCTAAGTAAGCAAGTAAAGTACTTAAGTAGGTATGCACCTGACTGGATATGCACTTGCCTGAATGTTTATGGACATGCCTAAGTACCGACTCAATGCTCTTGCTTATTTTCTATTCAGAAACTTTTCAACATGGACACTCTTGAGATAGAAGCAGTTTGATGCTGGATTGAAAAACTGCAATGCAAACTATTTTGCTAGAAAATCATTAGCACTGGTGCTATGGCAACCTATTGCTGTTACTAAAATTTTGATGGTCCTAGTAAAGTTCAGTGCTACTATAAGTGCACTGGTGCTATCATTCAGACTTCTTTTCCTCCGAAACCCAGGCTCTGGAGAGGCAGACATCATCCTCAGGGCTCAAGATCTTGAGAAATATGAGGAAAAGGCATAGAGGCAAGTCTTGAAATCCAGCCAGAAAACCAGGGTGTTATAACCCATTCAACATGCAGGTCACAGAACAGGCCCCGCCAACAAAGGAACCAGGTATCACAACCCAATGTCAACAACCAATAGGATTATATAAGCAAGGGTTAGAGTTACAGGATCAGTATGGATCAGCTACTAATCCAGAGTAATCCGGATCACTAGGATTATTATACTAATCCAAGTGATCCAAGCCTCTATACTAAAGAGCTGGATATATAAAGATATACTTATTACCATTAGATAGATCATTATATATAGCTCTTCAATTGTTAATCTAAGTATTTATTTGTTATACACTTGAATAGCTCTAAAGGCAATGAATATTTGCACTTTTATTAGGATTTATATATTTCTATATTTAAAGATTTATACTTTGATATTACTCTTATTAGTATAAATCTAATTAATACTTAGGAATCTCAGAATTACTATAGTGCTTATTATATTTTGATAACTCTTGTTTAAGAATGGTTTAGTATATACCCTTTGAATAATATGGAAATATAATAGCTCTCCAAACCCTAACTGGATCTATTAGCAGCAATGCTACTAATCTTACTAACCAAATTAAAGCATTTATAAAGTATATTAAGGAACTTGAGGAATAGAAGTTGAATAGCAAAGAGTTCTACTATAAGATGGAAGCCTTTATACCTTACAGAGGAGAATATTATATTCTCTAAGCTTTCTTAATCTAGTGCAAGGCTTATTTCTACTATAAAGAAAAGAAATTTCCGAAAGAAGCTGATAAAGTTATTTTTGCTAAAACCAGATTTAAGGGAGATGCATTCACTTAGTTCAAGCCTATTTTCAGAAACTACTTCGAGTATAATAGGCCTAAATAGAATAAGAATATTAAATATATCTTCGAAGATTTTGATAACCTCAAATAAGCATTTAAGGATACTTTTGGTGATATAGATAAATAATGCAAAGCTAAATAAGAGCTTCTCAAGCTTAAATAAACTAAATCTGCAGCTAAATATATTATGGAATTCTAGAAAGCTTTCTTATATTTGCAATAGGATAATATAGCTTTTATCACCTAATACTATAATAGATTCAAAGATAAGATTAAAAATAATCTTATATATGCAGAATAATCTATAAAGCTAGTAGATTTTATTATGCTTGCTATAAAGATCGATAATAGATAGTATAAATACAGATTAGAAAAACAAAGAAAAGCTTATATTCTCTAGATTATATATATCTAATCTAATATAGGAAAAAAATACTAATATAATAAAGAAACTAGTAATTAGAGATGCTTTAGCATAGCCTATAGTAGAACAATATATATAGAACTAATAGAAATCAATGCAATTTATTAATATAAATAATAATAAATAAATAGCAATATCAAATGCTTCAATTGCAGAAAGCATAGTTATTTCGCATAAGAATGCTAATATCCTAGGAAGCTATAATAGCAACCTATTCTAGAAAGATAATAGATAAATATAGTAAAATAGCAAATCAATATTCTCATATAATATATAAACTAGTGCATTTGCATAGATACTAAGTGCTAGATCTACTATATATCCGAAATAATCTGCAAATATTATGCTGATTATTTATAATACCCAAATTACTCCAACCCTAATCGAAACTCAGAGCAAATAATAAATCTTAATTATTGCTAACTATCTTAGATAGCTTGCTATAATAATTAATGCATATTATATCTCAGCGAGAAAGAAGCATTAGGATAATTCCCTAAGCAATATAGAAAAGCAGAACTATGCTATAAATAAGCACTTAGCAATAGCAATATAGATATCTCAGATACTATAGAATAAATATTCAGAGAATATTTGCAGGAATAATAACTAGCTAAATAATTGATTAGCAATTAGGAAATAGAATTATCAGAAACTTTTAACTATAATTATACTATAGCAGAATTGGAATAAAGCTTATAATAAATCCTTAACCTAATAGATAAAGAAAAGCAATAATCCTAGGCTATATAATTTAATATTAAATATTAGATCCTAGGAATTCCTTTTAGATAAGCAATTACTAAAATTTGATATTATAATTAGTTAACTAAGAATAGAGAAAATCTTAGGATCTCTTTTAAATATTTCCACTATTATAATATAGGATAGATTTTATATATTTTCCATAATTGCATAGCCTATTTATCTAATAAAGTTAGCAATAATTAGTTTTTTACTAAGCTAAAAGAAAATAGGCCTATAATTCTCTATACTGAAGAGAATCTTAGATTCAAAGTTAAAATCAACTAATAGTTGAGTTATATAATCATCAGATTATCAGAGCAATTCCTAGCTAAATGCATTATTAATAAGAATAATTAGCAGGATTACCTATATGAAAACTGCAATATCTATAGTCTCCAGAAACTCAAAGAATAGTATTAGGATAGAAAGCTCTAAGAGATTATAACCAAGGAACTTAAGAAGCAAAACTAAAAGGCGAAAAAAGCTCTTAAAGCTCTAATACTATACAGAAAATATCAGAAAGAAGCTAAAAAACTAGCTTAATAAGCAGCAAGGAATATTCTAAAAAAATAGAATTGCTTATAAGGGATAATAGATAATTAGAACCAAAGATATAATTCCTCTATGCAACTCTAGAAGCTAATATAATATATATAATATTCGAAGCAGAGATTAACAGAAAATAATATAATGCTCTATTAGATAGCAGCATATAAGGAAACTTTATATCTCTACAAATCATCAATAGAGATAAGATCCTATAGCACAAAAAGATAGAAATCTATATATTCAGAACTATAGATAGAATAAATATCAACTATAGCTAAAATATTATTAATATAGAAACTAATTATCTATTAATTATAATTTATAGCAAAACAACTTCTATTATATTAGATATCATAGAAATAGCATAATATAAGCTAATACTAGGAATACTATAGCTTAGAAAGCATAATTCTCAAATTGATTAGATTATTAGCTAAATCTTATAGGATAATGCTATTACCTATAGGAAGATTGCAATTAATAGCAAAAAAATAAATTTAATTACTGAAGTATACTTAAAGAAAGAGGCCTCAAACAAACCCACAAATATCTCCAAATCAGCAGAGCTAATAGCTTATAGAGAAGGATCTAGCAATAATAAACCTGCAAAGATAATACTAGAGTATCAGCAGATTAATATAATAATAAGCATATATAAACCCTTAGAAATATAATCTAGCTTAGAGTAATAATAGAAATATAAACTCTAGAATTATAAGGAAATCTTATAACTAGAAGCATCAGATATTACAAAGAAATATAGAAGCTAAGCAGGGTATAATACTGCCTTTAATCTACGAAAAAGGCAAATAGCATATAAAAGAAAAAATGCTTAATAATATCTCCTATTTCTCTAAATAGCAGAAATAGAAAAAGATAGACTAATATTAATATTCGCTGAAATATTATAAGAATACTACAAATTCACAAAACTATTCCAAGGAAAACTAGATATAGGATTTCCAGAATATAGCTTATATAATCATAAAATACTACTAAAAGAAAGAACTTAATTATAATTCTTCTCTATTTATAAACTCAATGAAGCAAAGCTAAAAGCACTTAGAGAATATCTTAATAAGAATCTGAAGAAAGAATATATCAGATTATTATAATCACTAGCAGAATATCTAATCCTATTTATACCAAAGAAAAACAGAAAATTTCGATTTTGCATAGATTATAGATAGCTTAATGATATTACTATTAAAAACTGATATCTATTGCTACTTTTCAAAGAAATCAGAGATAAATTATAAAGCATATAATAATTTATAGCATTAGATCTCAAGGAAGCATATGCGCATATCTGCATCAAAGAGAGAGAAGAATAGAAAATAGTATTTAGAATTCGCTATAGATACTACAAGTATCTGATTATATCCTTTGGATTAACTAATATACTAATATCTTTCTAAGAGATAATCAACTATATTCTCTGCGAATTCCTGGATATTATATATATCATTTATCTCAATGATATCCTTATCTACTCTAGAATTCTCATAGAATATAAGCAGAATATATAGCAAATATTCTAAATATTTCAAGATATATATCTTCTAGTGAAACTAATAAAAAGCTATTTCTATATCTAGAAAGTTAACTATCTTAGATATATAATCAAGCTAGGATATATTAGAATACAAAAAGATAAGATTTAAATAATCAGAGATTAGCCCAAATCAAAGAATATTAGAGATATCAGAGTATTTCTCAGATATGCTAACTTCTATAAATAGTTTATTAGCAAATATAGCAATATCGCATAGCTATTTACCAACTTTACTAAGAAGAAAATACTATTTATATAGCAAAAGGAAAAAAGCTAGGCTTTTAATATTATTAAGAAACTAGTTACTAGAGATCTAATATTAGAAGAATCAAACTCTAATAAGGAATATAAGCTTTATATAAATTTATTAAACTATATATTTAGCATAGAATTTAATCAGTGCAATAAATAAGGATAATTATAGATAATTGCTAATTTCTCAAAAAAGCTTAATAAACTAGAGTTATAATATGGAATATCAAATAAAGAATTTATAGCTATAATAGAATTATTTAAGGAATAGAAATACTATTTTATAGGTGCTAAATATATAATCAAAGTATTTTCAAACTATAAAAACCTTACTATATTTATAATAACAAAGAATCTTAACTAATAATAAGTAAAATAAGCAGAGTATTTATCTTAGTTTAATTTCAAGATTATCTATATCTAAAGCAAGGAAAATGCTAGAGCAGATGCTCTTAGCAGAAGAATAGACTACTAGGACAAAATCGAAGAAGAAATTCAGAATATTTTTGCAATTAGCAAAAACAGAGATCTTATCAATATATATAAGAAACTAAATATTACCTTTAGAATCAAATATTAAAGCAAAATATTAGAACAAATAATACCTGCAGAATAGAATAAATATATCAAAGAAATATATAATATACTAATTTATAGATATTAAAAAATCAGAGCAATATATAAATAAATTAGGAGATATTAGAATCTTCTAAAACTTAAAAAGCAGATTACCAAAATCATCAAAGAATATAATAATTATAATAAAAATAAGGCAAATTAATACAAACCTTATAGATTATTGCAATCTCTACTAATACCTAGTGCTATATAACAATCTATTAGCTTAGATTTTATTATTAAGCTATTTCTCTTATAAAAACCTTTAATTAAAGTATAATATAATAGCATCTTAGTAGTAATTTGCAGATTAAGCAAATATATATACTTTATTCTCTATAAGGAAAGCAGTATACTAGAAAATCTCGCATATATATTCCTTAGAATAATTATAAGTAAGTATAATATGCTATAAGAAATTATCTCTGATAGAGATAGGAAATTTATATCCAAATTCTAGATCTTACTTATAAAATAACTCAATGTAATACAACAAATATCTATAATATTCCATCTTGAAATAGATAAATAAATAGAATAAATAAACCAGATTATTAAGCAATATCTATAAAGCTATATTAACTAGAAATAGAATAACTAGATTAAACTGCTATCACTAGCAGAATTCGCATATAATAGCGCAGATATAAGCACTATAGGAATATCCCTATTCTATATACTCTATAGATATAATCTTATAATATATTATAAAATAATATCTGGTGGATAAGCTGAAGAAGCAGATAAGAAAGCTATAAGATTAAGAGAAATCTATAGAGATCTCCAGAAAAAGATTGCAGAAATAAGAAATACTATAATATATTATGCAAACTCTAAAAGGATTAAGAGACTAATCCTATAGAAAGGAGATAAGGTTTATTTATAATGAAAAAATATCAAAATAATATAACTAAGCAATAAACTAGATTATAAAAAACTAGAATTATTTCAGATCTTATAGAAAATCTCCCTAGTTAATTACAAACTTATAATTCCTTATAAGAGATTATATCTAGTTTTCTATATCTTATTTCTCAAATTAGCATTAGCAGATATAGAACTTATGCATAATATCAACCTAGAATCAGATAAGCAATAATATAAAGTAGAATAAATACTAAATATATAAAAATAAGAAAGAGAATACTAATATTTTATAAAATGGAAAAACTATAATTATAGTGAAAACTTATAGGAAAAATCAGCTAATATCAGCAATAACTTGATCAAAGAGTATTAGAAAATAGATAATTAGGAAAAACCTATTGGATAATTATCTTAAATACTAGAAGAAGAATTAATATCTTTACTATCCAAGAAAGAAAATCACCTTGAAATATTGGGATCTAAGATCACAGAACTCTAGTCTATAATCTCCAGGTGATCCTATAACATCAGATAAATCTCTTTCTCCTGAAGAGAACAATCCTTCTTATCTATGAAATCCTCCAAGGAATTAAAACTATGATAAATCATCTCTGCAGTATGCTTCTCCAGTAGATAACACTGCTTACGCATATGATCTAATCAAGCCTGCGAAAACAGCAGGGTTTAAAGAGCTGCAGCATTCGCAGATTCAGCTTTGGCCTTTTCACTCAGAATCCTGTGCTTCTCTCGAATTAGGCGCCCTGCTAAAAGGAAGTTAGCAAGGAGATATATACAAAAAAAAAATAATAATAACTCACTTGCAGCAGCAGAAAAATAACCAGTATCACAGCTCTAACCCAGATAAACATACTTCTCATATCAAGAAGAGTTCTCAGCAAAATGATAAGTGGAATCCATCTTATAATAAAAGATATAAGCAGACATCTTAATACCAAAAACTGAAATAAGCTCAGCAAGATAGTAGCACTCTTGAGCTTTGTTAAAATAACTAGAATAAGATTTGTTGATTCTATTTAATATCTTAATTAAGAAAGCAAGATTATATATATAAAGAGCTTGCTAGGATATTTATAGAAAATCATTGAGAATAATAATTAATAGAAGAGAGATAATATTATAATTTATTCAATATACAGATCATAGAATAAGCCCTGCTAACAAAGAAACCAGATATTATAATCCAATATTAATAACTAATAGGATTATATAAGCAAAGATTAGAATTATAGAATTAGTATAAATCAGCTACTAATCCAGAGTAATCTAGATCACTAGAATTACTATACTAATCTAAGTAATCTAAGCCTTTATACTAAAGAGCTGGATATATAAGGATATGCTTATTACTATTAGATAGATTATTATATATAGCTCTTTAGTTATCAATCTAAGTATTCATTTGTTATATACTTGAATAGCCCCAAAGGCAATAAATACTTGCACTCTTATCAGGATTTGTATATTTCCATATTTAAGGATTTACACTTTGACACCGCTCTTGTTAGCATAAACCCAATCAGTATTTAGGAATCTCAGGATTACTGCAGTGCTCATTACACAGGGGGACCAAAAGAGGATGCTGCAAATTTCCATGGGTATTGGAAAGTTTTGATGATTAAGCTCACTTAGGACTAATCTCGCCTTCCCCCAACACGATCCATTGGATCGACTTATGACATTGCGAAATGCACAGGAAGGCCTCGGACATGGATACCCAATGTAAGAAACTGATTAAGGTGTTTGTGTCAGCCCATGGCGATAAAGGCCTTGAGAATGCAATGTTGTTTCTCTGATGCGCAGGTGGATCCCAGCTAATGATCGCCCAAGCATGGATGCCAGGGCGCCAACTTCTTTGTCAGGAAATTTACAGACAGAGAAAGGCTGTGTGAGTAGTAATTTTTATTTCTTATTTTTCCACTTTTCTTTTCTTGGCTGAGCTCGAAAATGATATCTGCATGTTGGTGCCGGGGTGTGTGGTCGAGATGTTCCAGCTAACAGTGGTTGGTTGCATTGGTAGCTGCTCTGGTGACAAGGGAGAGGAGATGCTGCCTCCACTATACTTCCTGCCATGCCACAGGGCGTTATCCCCTGTGGTCACCACTGGTACTTGCACAGTATGACAAGATGTACTGGTCACATATACTTGGGCACAGTGCCTTTTGTTGTCATCAGTATTATTGTCTTTCATCTCTATTTTCCTTCTAGCACAGTATGATATATATCTCCAGCATTTTTATCTGTATTCAGGATAATGGCTGCTGTGCTGCAGAGCATCCTGATCATGGGTTAGTGAGGGTCCTGAGGACCCGCCTGCCCCACAATAGAGCCCATCGAACCGCTGTGATGCTGTGCTACTTTAGTGCTTGTATATGCTGGCGGTAAACCAACAATGGTGAGTACTTACATACTTTAGTACATACTGTAGATAGTATAACATGACCCTATGTATTATGTTGTGGCTGGCACAGTCCAGCTGATGCTGCATATGATGAATTCTCTCACCCGCCCATGTGCAGGTGGTCAGCCCTTGTGGCTCGCCCCTGCCCTCAGCTACGCCTGCCCTTTCTTCTTCTTTTTTTTTTTTTTGGTTCCCCTCCCTTCCCCTCTTGTACTACTACAGTCCAGGGAGGCGTCACAATGGATTGTCACATTTACCAGCCATGAGGCTCCAGACAGCTCAGTCAGTTGAGGGCGACCGCGCTACTCAGCCCTATCACAGAGGAAGCCACTCAGGCTGCGAGCTGCAGGTCTGCGGCACAAGACCCTGTGCGCGGCTGTTGTCGTGGCTGTCGCTGCTATGCCCCAGCCATACATACCCTTCAGGATTTACGTCTCTATCCCTCCCACCTCTCACCTCTCTTTCCCTCCCACCTCTCACCTCTCATTCCCTCCCTCCCTCCCTCCCTCTCTACCTATCTCCCTCCCTCCTTTTCTCTCTGTGCAATTTGGTCACCCACATGACATTGTAAATCTTATCTTGACCAGAACCTCCTCTGCTCCCCGCCATGGCCACCACCCCAGAGCATTCCGCTCCCATGAGGTCAGACCCACAGGATGACTACCCGTTGAATGCCAAGGAGATCCTGTCGGAGCTGTTCGCTCGGTTCCGCGACTTTGATAAGGAAGAGCTGTACGGATCACTTTTGGACCAGGCCCTCAGCGCGCAGACTGAGAACTTCGCCGTCCGCTTTGGCCCTGAGAATGCGGAGATCGCCATCGACCTGAGGGAGCGGGAGCTGAAAGCCCTCCTGCAGGTGCAGGCAGACAAGAAGGATGACCAGGTCACCTGGATGTGAGTGCCATCATTCCCGCCTCTACAGACAACCTTCTCAAGCCCATCTCCGTTCAGGAGATAAGTCTCTGTCTGACTGAGGAAAAAAAAATAAAAATTCGCAGCAACATCTGGTCCCCTGGCAATAACTTCGAGATCGTGAATGCAATTGCGGCCAAGTACAAGTTCTCCACGCGGCTGAAGGAGACCATCGCGGGATGGGACGGGGCGAGGACGCAGGTCGCCCGGAGCCTGGCCACTCGCGGCCAGGCCAGAAAGCAGACTCATGCGTCCTTGAGAGGTGCAGACATCGGCATGCCCAAGCCCAGACTACGGCCGACATTCCGCAAGCATGTAGATCCGGAGAAAGGACCAGATGACAGAGAAGGGGCCGAGAAGCATGCTACTGAACCGCGGGGCGACAAGAGAGCGCTCCATGAGGAGGATCTTGACATGTACAGGTTGCTTCAGACTCAGTACAACTACACCACCATCGATCATGGCCCTAGCTGTAAGCTGACCTTGGTCAAAAACCCCTTTCATGATCAGGCAAGGAAGATCTAACCCCCCCGGGTCAGTCATCTGCATAGGAGCGAACTGGCTCCACCACCGTCCAAGGCCAGAGAAAGAGGCAATTGGGCCTGACGATATCTATAAAGATCCTGAAACCTTTGTGCCTCCAAAGCATTGGGCTTGGTACATCCTGACGAACGAGGGTAAGCCAGTTCTTCCTTGACAGTTTCCAGAAGGGGTGACAATTTGTTGACCCCAAGCAAGGCACCGTGATATCAATCCACGAGTATCCCAACTATGAGAATGGCAATCACGGCGACGCGCAGGAGGAGCGCGACAAGGAGCTGGCGAACATGCGGAAGAACACGAGAGACCTCCTACATCAACTGTCCAAACAAGGCATCGAGGCATATCGAAGCAGGGTGTCCGCCCGGAAGGGTGTCAGATCTGATCTGGTCTCTGCAAACCAGCCTCAAGGCGGTCCCCTCCCCTCAGCCAGAACCACATACCTGGAGTCGCCTCTGACCGTCGATGCCTCGGCGAATTTGTTTTATTACCTTTTCGAGGACTACACGGCAGCCACTTCTATTCTTTCAGAATCTAGTCGTGTCCTGGCAAAAGTGGTGAGTTTGCTTTTCCTGACGCAGAGCAGCAGCCCCCCACCCTTTGCGATCACGAGAAAGCTGACGAAATCTGGCGCCAGACCCATGATGTCCTCCACATAACAGTAAGCACTTTTCGATCCCTCTTACTGTTGTCTCTCTTCTCTTGCGAGCTCTCTCGATTAACCGCCCCAAACAGGACAGGAAAAACAAGGACAAGGACAGCTCTGACATCATCAAGCTCCTCTACGCCCGGAGCAAAGACCTGCGCCAGCTCAAACACCTCTTCACAAGCTACGAGAACCTCATCAAGGGCATCATGGCGCTTGGGACCGACACCCCCAGCGACGAGAAGGAATTCACCGCTCTGGTCTCCTCGTCGACGAGCCTCCCGGCGGTCGGCGCGCCCGCGCGGGGTGTCAAGCTGAGCCAGAAAGCGTTTGACCGCTTCGACCGGCTCAGCATTCGCATGCGCCTGCTCATGCTCGACACGATCGACGAGTACCTCGCCGAGAAGGCCTCACTGAGCGATACCTACTTCAACCTCATGAGCCAGAAGGACTCACAGGCCACCAGCAAGCTGAACAGGAGCGCCTCGCTGCTCGCCAAGCTATCCGTCTTCTTCCTGCCTATCAGCTTCATGACCAGCTACTTCTCCGTGCAGATCCCGGACCTGACCAACAACTACACGGGCGCGACATACTGGATCTGCTTCGCCGTGATCGCGGCCATGTCGTTCCTGAGCCTGTTTTTCTTCTCCAGGCTGTTGATGTTTGTCAGCGATGTTCTGGACGAGAAGGTGGCTGCTACCCAAGAATGGGTGGGGAGGGGGGTGCTGAAGGCTGGCCGTAAGCTCAGAGGGAAAGAGCCTGCTGCGTTGCAGGGCGAGAGTGAAGGAGGAGGCGGAGGAGGCGAGGGAGGGGGCAGTGTGAAAGCATCGGAGGAATTCTAACATAATCACCATCTCGAGAGAGACGGGACTATGGTGTGATACACAATGTGCGACTTTTTAAGAAGCCCCTTGGCGAAGGACTGATTGACAAGGATATGGGAGGAGATGGAGGGCTATGTTCTCTCATATTCAGTATCACAACGGCGTTGGACGGAGTCTCGTGCTACTGTTCAGGAGCACCTCATGTGTGAACCCAGCGTCTGTGAAGAACAGATTTTGGAATAGGGCTTGCATTCTATGATATGTACAGAAACCGAAATTTTAATGTTGATTCAGATGTAGCTGCCGGCCGTGCCTCGTGTCTCCATCAGATGACAGGAGACGGAGGCTTCGCAGATACTGCCACTTATGTCCCAGTCCACATGTCGTTTTTTCTGTATTACCAAAGTCGTAAATTCGTGAGGTCATGGCAGCCTTGGGCCCTCCCCCCCTTTTTTTTTCTTCTACATGTCCATCCCATGCTACATTCATTCAGGCCCGGCCCGCCTCTATTAGCGACGGCCGTCATCATATACCCACCATACCGAACCCAATCCCAGCAGCAACCCCAGCCACGACACCAACACACGGCATACCCGTGGGCCTCGCGGCGGCATTGGCGCTGCCCACGCTGAAACCCGCTGTCGCGCCCGCCGTGCAGTACGAGTCCTGGATCCCGAAACACGCGACGCTGCTCAGGCTGCTGCAGATGCTCGTGGCGGTGGCAGTCGCATACGTCGCAGCGGCGCTCCCGCCAACCGTGGTGCTGCCGCCCACGACAACGGTCACGCCGCCGCCGCCGCCGCTCCCTTCCAGGTCGGCCGTGCAGGCGGCATAGTTCCTGCTGCAGGCCGAGACGGCGCGCGAGCAGGCGGCGGCGTTGCTGAAGCTGGTGGCGACGTAGGGGAACGAGAAGTAGCCGTTCTGCACGTAGCTCGCCGAGACGGTGGTGGAGGGAGGGGCGTAGGAGGACGGCGCGGTACCCGTGCAGACGTCGCCCGACGGGCAGCATGCGGGCGAGCTCGAGGCGTCGAGGGTGCAGGCCTGGCCCGAGGCGCAGCAGATGCCGCTGAAGGCGGAGCCCTCCGAGGCGCACGAGTAGGTCCCTGAGATACAGCCGTCTGTCGCCCTGGCGAAGAGGGCCTCCACGGGCGTGGCGGCGTGGTAGCGGCGGGCGGGTGTTGCTGTCTGGGGGGCGTGGAATGGTTGTGGTTCTGCGCTGACGAGTACGGAGGAGGAGGGGAGGAGGAGGGTGATGCCGAGAAGAGGCGCAGAGAGGAGATGCCTTCGTCTCATGTTCTTCCTTCTTTTTTTTCTGTTTTTCTTTTTTTCTTTCTTCTTTTCTCTTCTTTTCCTCTCTTTGTTTTGAAGGGTGAGGAAGTTGAGGAAGTTAGAGCCTAGTCCTGAGGAGCTTGGAGGGGTTGCCTCGATGAATGGTTGGTCAATCAGGAGAAGAACAAGTTGGGGGCTTGATTCCGTTGTCAGGTGTTGGAAAAAAGAGAATTATTTGTGAGGGAAATTGAGAGCAATGAAGATGATGAAGGTTGAAGTAAATGTTAAAAAAAACATGCTTTAAAAACATGCTGTGAAATTTAGCTGGTCGTAAGATCATCCCAAATAAAGAGAGGACTGAGTGGTTGGGCTGTGGTCATTGTCGAATAAGGTGGCTGGTTGACGCCCCCCCCCCCCATTTCAACAGTGCCTTCCCAATTTGCGGGCCAAGAAGATCAGGGCTTACATACAGGATTCTGTGAGGATAGCATGTGCCTTGACACAAACCAACACCCATGCCAAGGAGGAGAATTAGGCAGGTGGCAGACCTGATTGGGATTGCAGCCCTGCAATTTGAAGACACCTCCTCTTTCACTTGAGTGGCAGTACTGCATAAGTATTCTTTGGTGGTAGGAGGAGGACCCTTGCAGATCTCTGGGCAGTAGTATTTGCGTGATGTCATTAGTCGATGCTGCGGCCTACAACCCTGGCTGCCAGTACCAACCCCGCAGCCCACCACTGTAGATAATCGGATAGACAAGGATCCTTTGGCGGGGTGTCACCAGAGCAAAGACACTTTCGTCAGGCCAGGCCTTGTCTTGTGAGGTCTGCTGATTCCATAGTACCAAGTTAAAAGTCATGAGGGAATTTATCAGGTGTGTTATGTAGATGTTCAAAAGCTGATTCACACTAGATTAGAAATGCAGCAGGTCTGCTCAATACCATGAACTTGTCATAAAAGTAATTTCTTTCTCTTTCTCTTTCGTGTCTCAGCACCGGGTGGTCTTCGATATGTATCGCTTGACCGTCTGGTATGACAATCCGCGCTCGCCCGAGCTATAATCTGGCTCGCACACGTCGGAGTGTTGATTGAAGTCGCCGTAGTGCCGTCGGATCTGGTCTCTGACCGACTCGATTATCCTTGATCTGCTGAACCTCCGTTCGAGCCTCTTGGACTATGTCCCCGAGGTCCCCCCAGACCTCATCCGCATAGCCCGTGAGCACTCGATTCCAGTCCTCGAGCCACAGCTGGCCTGCCTCGGCCTGATCCGTGACGCCTAGGGTCATAAAGCTGCTCTCAGCAGCGCCTGCTCCTCCAGAGCTGCCATCTGGCTCACGCAAAAATTCCGGTACGAAGTTGAGCATGTTATTCCAGTCAGATGCCGAGATCTGGGCTGGTGACCCGTCCTCAAAGAGTGCTTGGCGTAGTTTCTTCAGCTCCGCCTCGGTGAGCCTCGCCTGTGTCTCTTGCACTGGAATCTCTTCGTCCACCTGTGATAGCAAACGGACGACCTCGACACCATCTCGTTCCTGCTGCTCGGCTACGGACGAGGTAGTGACGTCTCGTGATGATCTGGCGCTGGGGTATTGCGAGACTCCAGCACCCGCTGTCTCCCATGCACCAGCCAGGCCGACAGGCTCCGTCGGGACGAACACATTGGTGCTGTCCAGGAAATCAGAAAATGCTGCTTCCTCAGCAGCGACATGGGTATCGGCATGCCCTGGTCGGAAGGCGCCTCTAGAGGTCGAGGCGCCAGTGGAAGAAGAGCTCTCGGGTAGGAGACCAACTTTCGTGGCTGCTGCTGCTGCTGCTGCTGCTGCTGCTGATGATGATGGCCCAGACTTGCCCGAGGAAGCCACACCGGCCAAGTCGCTCGCTGTCGGTGTGCTCTGCAGGACGCTTCTCGATAGCCCAGCCACAGATCGCTCTAAGCGTGTCGCAAATGAGTCACCGTCCGACTGCCTCAGAGCCTCCTGATCACTTTCATGTCTAGCAACTCCTTTGCCTTTATCGCTCACACCGTTCTGCTGGGGACGGGCTGCGTCCGGCACACCACCGTCACCTGCTGGCTCGGATCCCATCCTGATGTCGGATGAACGGCTCTTGAAGCGGGGGCCAGCCGAGGGGGGGTAACTCCAATTGTGTGTGTCGTGTGTCCTTGAAGGATTAGGGTCATCTCATCCTAAGGAATGAGTGAATGCCAATTCCTCCTCAAAATTTTGTAGAAGGGTTGTAGGAGATTGATTTCGGTAGTCCACTCCCTTATTTCAAATTTGCTGCTGACATTGGCCTGGAGGAGTTGCTTATGTGATTGAAGCTCACATGGATGAGAAGCTTGCTGGACTGGTGGTGATGACAAAAACTATGTAGTGACAACAACACTCCAGATACTTGGCATTGCAGCAAGCTTCATAAGCAACCAGATGTACCCGACAAGGTTAAAGACTGGTTTGTAATAGAACATAGAACGCCCAAAGGTTAACTTTTTTCGGGGGGGGGGGAGGCACAAAGCAACAGAATACCACCTAGGTCTCAGGGAAGAAGGGACTAATGTAACCCCCCCAAGGTACAGGTGCTATAAACTATGTCATACTATGTACTATAGCGATGAGCCCAGGCTGCAGCTGGGGTAATAAAACATGAGGACTGGTTGCATGGCTTATGCATGACATGTAGGGTCCCTTGTAGAGAGGTGAGCATATCAGAACAAAGTCAAAAGAAAGAAGGGAGTGAAAAAAAAGATCAAAGGCAAAGAGGTTGAATAGGAAGGTGTATGCCCCATGATACTTGAGGCTTTCAGGGTGCAAGGACCTTCTGGAAGGGCCCAAATGGACCCCACATTCCACGTTGGACATCACTAGCTCGGTTTTGCCAGCAGGACTTGGGCAGCACTGTCTGGCCCCCCCAGCGAGGCCTGCCTGAGCTTTTGCTCTGCTGTTTTTTTTTTGTTTTTTTTTTTTGGTAGTTGTAGTTAAGACCACCCAGCACTGGAGCCAGAGCTTGGAGCCTTGTGGTTTTCTACCCGACCTGACCTCATCTTTTGCCAACCTGCAACCTCACATCAATTATCTCTCAACGACATCATACCCTGCACCACTTGCCATCACCGCACCCAACCCATTTTCACAACACTTCTGATTGCTTCTGAGGGCACCCACCCAGTCTGTCTTGCAGTTCAACTGGACCTAGCCCTTCTGTTGTGGTGAGTGCAGCCAAAGTCCACTGTGTCCTCCTAGTCCTTGTGCTACAGACTCCCAAACCCGCCCTGTCATCTGTGGCTGCTCCTTGTGCTGCGTGACCTTTGCAGACCTCACACCTCATCAACACCCAGAGCTGCTGCAGCCATAGGAAGGCGGTGTCGCGTGGACCAGGACAGCATCCACTTTCACTTGCACCCCTCCCCTTGCCTCTCCTCCTCGCCTCAGTCGCTCAACCTGGTCAGACCAGACCAGCCTGTCCAGCTGGAGATCCCTTGTCTTTTTGTGTATTGGGGGAGGGGGGCTTCTCTGTAGTGAGCCCATTCTGCCGCGGCAGCCAAACCTAGCAACAAGAGAGCTTGTTCTGTCGCTGCTCCTCCACATCCACGCCCCATCCCACCTCACCTGGCCTCAACCCTGCTCTCTCTCTGTCGTGGACGCAAGCCTCAACTGCGCTTCTCCTGCATCTAACAAGTCACTTCTGCTTTTTAGCTTCCTCTCCCACTCCCGCCAGATTTCTAACCATATCGCTGTTCGATCCATTTTTCGCCTCCCTACATCTCTCGATCCGCATACCGGTCTCAGAACTCCCCCGAGTCTGTTGCCGACAAGCCACCTCCCCACCGAATCGACTGAACCGGTCTCGCACTACCAAGATACATCATTCCGTCCAGGGCCCGTTCAGCAGCTCACTGTAGCGTGGAGGCCGTCCTTCACCTACGCTCACGACAATCGCAACCATGGTGGACTCAGAACCTGGCTCGCCAACATGGAAGTTTACACAGTACGTCCTCCCCGCATATCAAACCCCCCCCCCCCTCCTCCCCCTTTCTGCCATCTGATAAGTTTAACGCGGGCGGCACCGCCGTCGGCCTCTCACTGCGAGAGCGTCGAATTCGCGCGTCAGCCATCTCGCCGCCGCCGTACGTAGCTGACAAATAACAATAAAGGTGCTTCGGAGACAAGGGCGATGTGGAGGATATCACGGAAGGTACGGATCCTGCGTTGTCCCTCACTATCCACGTGTACTGCCAGGACATGCCTTGCTGACTCCGATGCCTCAGCCGATATCATATCGACCGTCGAGTTCGATCACACGGGGAACTACCTGGCGACCGGCGACAAGGGTGGTCGGGTCGTGCTCTTTGAGCGCAACGAGACTGTGAGTGGGCTTTTCTGGCTGGTCACCGATGCGATGTGCTGCCGCCAGCGTCTGACGGGAGCAATAGAAAAAAACCTGCGAGTACAAGTTCCACACCGAGTTCCAATCCCACGAGCCCGAATTCGACTACCTCAAGTCTCTCGAGATCGAAGAAAAGATCAACAAGATCAAATGGTGCCGCCGACAGAACGCTTCCCACTACCTCCTGTCTACCAACGACAAGACGATCAAGCTATGGAAGGTCTTCGAGAAATCCCTGAAGGTGGTGGCCGAGAACAACCTCTCGAGCGAGGCCACGCCGGGTGGTATTGCGGGCGGCGGCGGCGCGCCGCGGGCGCTGCCCAGTGCTATCAAGAGTGCGGGTGATCTCAAGCTGCCTCGTCTGACACATCACGACACGGTCGTCGCAGCTGTGCCCCGGAAGACGTACGCGAACGCCCATGCCTACCACATCAACAGCATATCCGTCAACAGCGATGGGGAGACATTTATTAGCAGTGACGATCTCCGCATAAATCTGTGGAACCTCAACATCCAGGACCAGAGTTTCAATATCGTGGACATCAAGCCCGCGAACATGGAAGAGCTTACGGAGGTCATCACGGCTGCTGAGTTCCACCCCATGAGCTGCAACTGGTTCATGTATGCGAGCTCCAAGGGCACGATCAAGCTGGCGGACATGCGTGAGAGCGCACTCTGCGACCAACACGCCAAGCGTAAGAAACACCCTTTCCCACCACCCTGCTTGACCTTGTGTGTGTTGAGGGCTCACCTGGGCGGGGGATGGCCGCATGGCTAACATCTGCCTCACAGTGTTCGAGCAAGAGGAGGACCCATCGGCGAGGTCCTTCTTCTCAGAGATCATCTCGTCAATCTCAGACGTGAGGTTCTCGTACGATGGCAGATACATCCTCTCCAGAGACTACCTGACCGTCAAGATCTGGGACGTCAACATGGAAAGGCAACCGGTCAAGACAATTCCGATCCACGAGCATCTCCGGCCCCGGCTCTGCGATACGTACGAGAATGACAGCATCTTCGACAAGTTCGAGGTTGTGTTCTCTGGTGATGCCAAGAACGTGATGACCGGCAGCTACAACAACAACTTCATGATCTACCCGTCCGACCCGGAGAAGGAGGTGGAGGTTGTGCTGCAGGCAGACAAGTCAGCCTTCAAGGCCAAGAAGGTTGGCGTGCCGACACCCATCAACTCCTCAACAAGCCCTACTGCCAATGGGGGCAAGAAGAATGGGTCCCGGTCTGGCAGCCCTGCAGGTGCACAGAGAATGCGCAAGGAGACAGATGCAGACCAGATTGACTTCAACAAGAAGATCCTGCACATGAGCTGGCATCCATTTGAGGACAGCATCGCAATTGCAGCTACAAACAATGTGAGTGATTACCCCCCCCCCCTTTTCTTTTCTCTGTCAGGCATGCCAGGTGTGCTTCCTCCTGCTGACATCTTGCTGCAGCTGTTCGTTTTCTCGGCATTGTAAACCTCTAGCATACAATCAATCATCACCATTTGATGCTCCTAGTAAAATTCCTTCATCTGCCTTGGCTGTGCGCCACTGGGTTCCCCGGCCTGCTTCTCTCACGAATTTCTCATCCTCTCCCTCTCCCTCTCGCAATTCCTACTTAGTGTTCACACACCTTGCCCCCTCCGGTGGGACCCAGCGTGGCAATGGAATTTGGCAATATTTGTTGGACCCTATTACTGGGGGCTCAGAGCCTGCATGGAAGGTGATAGAACTCAGCAATCTGAGGCTGGGCAAGGGAAGGTTGTGCAAGCCCAGCTCTACAGCATGCACTTGGAAGAAACACAATAGGTGCTGCTGGAGTCCTGCTGTGGCGGGGAGGTGGGGGGCTGGAGAAGGCAGATGCATTAGAGCTGGTGGAGAGGCAAAACAAGTTTGTTTGGCATAGAGCCTCCTTCAGCCCACAGAAGACAAGAGACATGATTAGAAAGACTGATTGTTCAAAAAAAAGTGATGATACATGATGTGCCTCCGTTATGTTCTTGTCTGAATGATTACTCCTCCTCCCTTCCAAGTCTTCCACAAATGATGGCCATATGGCTTTGTAATGAATTGGTGTGTGTGTTGGGGAAGGTTTAGGCATGAAGAAGTCCAATGCAATGAGGTACAGCAGTATTATTTTCTCTCCTGCATGTCTTAGAGAAGAGAGAGAGAGAGTATACACTCGTTAAGCCACCGTTTCACTGGCCTTGAAAGGTCTACCGGCCACGCTTGAGATGCCCTCCTGGGTAGTATATGTGCGTACATAGAGCCATTAGTAAGCTAGCCGCTCTGCACACTACAGATCACTCAAGTATGACTTTGCAGGATGAACATCTGCCTCGCCGTGTTCTGGAATCTTCCCACGTGAGGATGTGAGAGACTCTTGATTTTGTGGAAGGAAGTTATCCCATCGACGACGAGATGGTGGAAGATTTCTATGGGCAGTAAATCTACTTACTTATGATGTGAGGGGCATGGACACTATGGACTTACTGTGGGCATGCTAGTTGTTGAGGGTGTCACTGGGGTATTGCTCTCAGTTGACATGGGAGAGCGTGATTTGCCATATGCTGTGCTCATTCTCTCCTTCCCTGATGATTTTTTTTTCTTCCTTTTTTCTCCTTACGTCTCCACCGTCGTCTTTTCTCGAGATTCCCACCCCGCCATCGCACTCCTCGGCCCCAGAATGTCCTCTTCTATGTTTCAACTAAATATTTGCTTTATGCGCCGTCGATTTCCGTATTGTATTTGTGTATTTTCAGGCTACAGAGGAGCGACAGCTATCCTTGAGGAGTTGTTGGGCCTGTGACACTGTAACGTTACGCCTCCATGTTAACCTCGGGACTTTGCTGTTATGGGTGTCATCCGCCTTCTCTTGTGACATGATCAGGGTGACTATCCACAGAATTCCCAGCTAAAGGAAAGCCTCGTCACTTCTCATAAAAGTCATATGTCGCGCGAAAGAAACCGTTGGGTTGCCTTCTATACGAACAGTTGCTGACAAGCAGACCTCGTTGGCCGCGGCCGATACTGTACCTGAGAAGTACCGAGTTCTTCGGTCTACGATCAATCTCTCAGAGTATCGGATACTTATTACTAATAAATAGGGTTGTTGGTGGTCTGGAGCATAAGCTGTTTTACATACTCATCAAGTCAGAGGTCTGGGCATGTGTGAGGCCGATCTGCTTCACGAGAAATCAGCGGTTTTCAAGAGGCACTGGGTAACAGCCCCACGCTCTGTAAAGCCGTGACATTTGTATTGTGTCTAGAGTAAATAAGAATCACATGTTTTACTTGGTTGGTAATCTAGAAATTCTCAAACACATGGAGCTTTATTTAGGGCCACGCAAGGTCATGACTTCGAAGACTCGCCGTCTAGACTTGCTTGAACACCACCTGAAGGTATATTACCAAAGGGTTCACTTACAGAAATTGGTCAGCCTGTGATAACCAGTAAGTCCCCAACTTTCTAACTCGCGGCAGGGAGTCATATGTGAACACAATCAGTGACGATTAGAATATGCACTATCGTGCCCAGACCGCACACTATCATGCTTGGACTGTATGCCTTTGTGTCCAAACCACATGAAAAAACACAACAGATCTTTTCGGATCCGACAAACCATCTCTGAGCTTCATCGCATTAGCCGCGTTTATATTAACCACCTGACCACTTGGGTGAGGGGGAAAGCATGTGTAAACCGAGAGGATCTTTCAGAAGTGAGGTTCCTCACGGCTATATAAAGCCCCCTTCTGTCCCCCCCATCTGGAGTCCTGAAGAGAGTTAGTTACTCATCCTTACAACCAAATCTGAGTCTACCAAGGTCCCGACAACCAGCTCGACCCCCCCACAAAAAAAACCCCCAGATTCAAGATGCAGACCAAGACTCTTTTCGTTGCTGCCTTCACTTGCCTGGCCGCCACCGGCGCGGCCATGAAATGCGCAGTAAGTCTTGCCTCAGACTGCTCCTCGTGAGAGAGATGCTAATAATACATATCATAACACAGATGAGCTGCGCAGAAAAGATCGGCCGCGCAGGCGGCTGTACAGATATGCCCTGCCTCTGCGCGCGCGTAGAGGAGTTCCGTGGGCCAACCGAGGCATGCGTCTTCTCGGAGTGTCCCTCTGGCGAGATCATTGGTGCGTACATGGATTCTTCTGGAACCCCCAATAGAGTCACTTCGGACTGACAAATCACTTTGTGGTTCTCACCATTCTAGACTCTCGCAAGATGCCCTGCCAGTTCTGCCACTACCAGTGCTGAACGGGAGGATCTTGTCCGGGACGGAGTTGAGGGGGTGTCTTCTCGTGTGGTTTCTGGTGGCATCGATGCAATGGTATCTCGGATGGTCGGGCATGAAGAAGACATGTTGGGGGAAGCCTTTTAAACTTCTTCAACATCTTTGTGTGTATTCTGGGGCAAGATCAACGAATGTCGCCGTGTCCCGCCTCTGGACGTTATACTCGGGTTTTGGGGTTGCTAGAAGGGGGTGTTATCGCTCATACATGAGCGAAGCGAATAATAGGACACGCTTCCTGAATCTCAGTTCTGGACCTCTTTTCAAGAACCAGTGGGAAAATATTATCCACGTCGGGAAGATGCAAAGAATGTCAAGTCAATGTGGGGGGTTTGAGGAAGAGAGAGACAAGGACCCCAGTCTTGTCGGTTCGGCCCGCCATCCCTGCGGGGGTCATGTCCGAGTCCGGATACTGGCAAGAGAAGATCTTGTGAGGAGGGGATACGGATAATCTCTCCCTTTCAATGGCTCCGGTCTGAGAGCGTTATCTATTTGCCACACCCCTTTGTCTCGCTCTCGAGGAAAGACGTGACGGTATACGGGTATGCCAAGCCGAAACCTCCTCGGAGAAGAGACCACTGCTTTTATTACTATTGTGTTATAATATATATTTTGGGTACATTTCTGTGTACTTATGTACGTATACAGATAGGCATGGAGCCTTGTACGAAAGTGTTTGCCATCACTCCTGATCTTGATAACACAGAGTATATGAAGCATGCTGGCACTGAGATTCAGACCTTGAGCACTGCCAGATGGCTGGTGAGGATCATAGTTGATGGACTATCCTGCATGCAAGATGAAACGCACACACAACGTTGCTACTCGCGGAATGGGGACTGGCAGCTCTCAAGGCTGTCGGAATATGTTGGGGCTAAAATTCGAGTTCTACATCTTTAGATTGTAACATAGGGCACAGTGTCTATCTAGAGTGTCTAGGCCAAGGTATAATCGGCTGGCTCAACTTGAGTAGTAAGACAAAGGCTTCGGGCTTCTGGTATTTTGCCTGTCATCACTGTTGAGGAAAGCCTTGCCACGAGCGACAGTGCCGGATGTTGGCCAGCGAGGTGTGACATCCATTACGGTATCTGACCTGCCAAACCAGTCCCACCCGTCCCCTCTCCAAGCACTTGAATCGCAGGTACCCGCCATCCCCTCTAGGCTAAACAATGCACAATCGTCTTGAAATAGCCGCATAGACAATGCTTGCTCGGCAGATGGGGGCCGATACTCCCTGAAGGTGCGGGGTGGATAGGTGGGAGGACCCCTGGAAGGTGTCGACCGCAGCCCCTGTGCGCCTGCTGCAGCTGGGGCAACCACCCACCCAGAAGCTCTGCCGTACCCGTGCCGTGCCCGCTGAGGCCACTTCATCTGGCCAAGGTGAGAAGTGACAACTTTCCCCCAATGATATCTTGCGGGACCCTGTCTTGACACGACACTGTCACACGAACGCACTTCTCTCACGATCGCACTTATTTTTGCACACGTTCCTTACCCAAACTTTAGTCCTTTGTGTTTCTTTCTTGGCTGCACTTGGTTTCTCTTGTTTGCACAGCCAGCCAAGGTTCGATTTGTTGTTGTATCTGACCAGAAAGCCAAGACCCCTAACCTAGCCCGTCTGCGCGCCACCCCGAAAACGCCACAAAAGGCTGCAACCGATCCCCGGTACATTCCCGCCCCTTGAGCTTGCAAGAATATTCCACATACGTGTGTCCCTGCTGCGGCCGCTTTGAGCTCAGCCAGAGTGCCCTCGTCTCTCTCTCCCTTGGCTGATCTACGAAACACGACGCGTGTTGAGCCCACCCTCCCCCACCACCACCGCCGCTCGCCCGCACCGCACCCGTGCCCCTTTGCTCGTCCTCGCACCGACCTTTTGCGTAAATGACGACCTCCCGCCCGACTCGACGACGACAGCCCTCCTCCCTTCAGAAAGCCCAGCAACATGCGGCTGCTTCGGCTCCTATGACGCCCCGAGTCATCAATGCTGCTCCGTCCCTGGAGAAAGCTGAGATTCATGGCATAGACGACCAGAGGCCCATGTCCTCCAAGATCATGGGCATGCTGGGCCGCATCTTCATCGAGACCATCCCGCAATGGCTCGCCGTCGGGGCCATGCTGCTCCTGATCTTCGGGGGATGCTGCTCCAACGTCTTTGCCCTCGAAGCTATCATCCAGTCAGTGCCCAGCCTCTCCCGTTTCTCCTCCGGAGCCCTGCCGGACCTGCAATGCTGACTGGAAACCTCTCTCTCTCTCTCGAACAGGGTCGAGCCCGCCAGCGGTACTCTCCTGACCTTCGTCCAGTTCCTCTTCGTTGCTGTCACGGGCTACGTCTCCCAGTTCGACAACACCCGGCCGCCCCTCTTCATCCGGCCGAACAAGGTTCCCTTGAAGCGCTGGCTGATCAACATTGTGCTGTTTTTCAGCATCAACACGCTGAACAACCATGCCTTTAGCTACAACATCTCCGTCCCGGTCCATATCATCCTCAGGTCTGGAGGCAGTATTACGACTATGATTGCTGGGAGCATCTGGGGCAAGAGATACTCTCGCATACAGCTCACGGCTGTGGTGTTGCTGACCATTGGTGTCATCACCGCCGCCTGGTCTGATGCGCAAACTAAGGTGAGACTGAGCAATTGGGAACGAAAGAAAAAAGAAGGAATCAAAGAATCGACGAGGAGTTTAGGCTGACAAAAGATAGGGCACAACGGAAGCAAAAGCCGGAAGTGCCGCGAGCTTCAACACCGGCCTCGCCATCCTTCTCTTCGCCCAGATCCTTTCCGCGATCATGGGTCTATATACCGAAGAGACGTACCGAAAATACGGGCCTCACTGGAGGGAAAACCTTTTCTACTCGCATCTTCTGTCTCTGCCGCTTTTCATTCCATTCATGCCATCCATGTGGAGACAATGGAACCAGCTGGCGAGCAGTCCGCCCCTGCCCCTCCCGATTGCCGACTTGTTCGGCCTCGAAAAGCTCCCGGCCGATATCCAACAAGGCATTGACAAGATTCACATTCCGAGCCAGCTTTTCTATCTGGTCATGAATGTTTTGACGCAGTATGCGTGCATTCGGGGCGTCAACTTGCTCGCGGCTGCGTCGTCGGCCCTGACTGTCACGATCGTCTTGAACATCCGCAAACTTGTGAGCCTCCTGCTCAGCATCTGGCTGTTCGGGAACCAACTGGCCACGGGCACCCTGCTCGGTGCTTGTATTGTGTTCTTCGCAGGGGGCCTGTATTCTCTCGATCCTGGCAAGAAGACCAAGCCACAGCCTGTCAGGCTCACCAAGGTTGGTTGAGTGTTCTCTTGATGAAAATACTGCATACAGCGCCTCCATTTTCCAAAGGCGACAGTGGCAATAGCATTAGACGGGAATTCTCTCATACAAAAGTTGAGAAGAGTGGTACACAACAGAAAATTGGATTTTTCTAAAATTGCGTTTTGCAAAATCTCGCGATTTCCATGGTTGCTTTTGAACAATCGGGTTTTTGTCTTCGCAATCACCATCTGCAAATAAAGTTATGAGTTCCTGCAGGGCCAAGTAGATCGCCGTGGGGGGTTCTGAAGCACGTCTGCGCGCGCAGGCCCCTGGAAGGAGGAAAAACGGCAGAGGCTAGAACCTTAGCTTGCCCAAGGCACTAATAATAGCCCTGCAGCTGGTGTCCTGCAGACGTCATTCCTGGCGTCCCTTCGGAGCCCCTCCACTGCTGGGGATCCCTGGACACGCTGCAGCGAACGAAAATTGGCGGGGAGCTCCGCGGCCGAGTCTCCTTCACCGGTCACGCCGACTGGTCACATTGACATTGATTCCAGAGCATACATTCTCCCCCAACAAACCTTTCAGCACAAACACGTGTGACCTCTCGAGTTTACGTTGATCGTCCTCCTTTCTTCTCAACTGAAAGCGTCGTGATATGAGTCGCACTTTCAGTGCGCATTCTGCATATAATGGCCGGCAAGTCATGACGAGAGCACACGCACTCTGCAGAGCTCCCTTGGAACGCCTCTAGCTGCCTGGAGCCTTCGACTGTGGTTCCACAACTAACAAGAACCTTGTCTCAGATCACGCCCTCCTCGATGCTCCCACCCCCGGTTTCGACTCTCCTCAGCTCGACCCCATCGCCATGTCTCTCGCACCCGATTCTGACGAGGAAGAGGGCACCGCGGCACACCAGAGCCGCAGCACAGGTTCTGGGGAAGATGGTCGTCCGCACACGAGCTCAAAGACCACACCTGAAGAGGAAGATGAGGAGGTGCTTCTGAGAGACATGCCCAAGAAGACCGCTTTCTACGACCCCGTGGCGGAGCGCCAGATGACACACACCGACGCAAAACTCTTTTACCAGCGCAGCCAGCTCGACCAGAAGGCCGGCGCCAGCGTTCTCGGTAGCCCCGTCATGTCTCATGTTGGAGAGCATCCGACAGAGAAGATGCTCGGCACGTCATATGAGCTGCCAACCTCTGCATGGCCGCAGGCAGGTGGCGACAGTGTCCCTGGTAGTGTCTCTAAGAAAGATACCACCCACTTCGCCTTTTCCAGCAATCGCAGCCAGGCCGGCAGCCAGCCCAATGTGCCCAGGGTACCGAGTGGTCTCGGGGTGAGTGCCCACGATGCGGTATACCAGGCCCAGCTGGATATGAGCACAGGCGCGCCCCAGGGAATCGGTAGTGCCTCTTACGTAGGCGCCGACCCCTCCGTCACGGCTGAGCTCAGCAGTATTCTCAAGAATGTCCAGAAGATACTGGACATACGACACAAGTATATCCGGCTGTCTCTGCAAGGGTCGACGGACAACCCAAAGGACGATCCGAGCTGGCCAGTCTACCCGCCTCCTCCTCAACCTGCCTGGGTGGAAGAGGACAAGGGGGTGAACCCGGGCGCCAGTGCCAACAACAGCATGAACAACAGCATGACGACCCTGCCGCAGGATCAGGCCCCGGAGCAACAATTCAAGAGAAAGAGGCGCAAGCCTGGCGAGGACATCGGGGAGGACTTCGAGATGGCCTTCTTCGAGCCTCTTCCTGGTGCGAGCGAGATGACCTTCGGCCTCGATGCCAACGGCGTTTACCAGGTGTTCGAAAATGAAGAGGCCCAAACAGCCGACACCCCGGCTGTCAACGTGCCTACCATCAAGGAATATTACATAGACCTGGACACAATCCTGTCCATCTCGTCCGATGGCCCGTCCAAGAGTTTTGCGTTCCGCCGGCTGCAGTATCTGGAGGGCAAGTACAACCTCTATGCCCTTCTAAATGAGTACCAGGAGACGGCCGATACCAAGAAGGTGCCTCATCGTGATTTCTACAACGTCAGGAAGGTCGACACCCACGTGCACCACTCGGCTTGTATGAACCAGAAGCATCTCCTTCGGTTCATCAAGAGCAAGATGAAGAAGTCTCCTGACGAGGTGGTCCTTCACAGAGATGGCAAATACCTCACACTGGCCGAGGTGTTCCAGAGCATCAACCTGACAGCCTACGATCTCAGCATTGACACCCTGGATATGCATGCTCACACCGACTCGTTTCACCGCTTTGACAAGTTCAATCTCAAATACAACCCTATCGGAGAGTCTCGCCTGCGAACAATATTTTTGAAGACGGACAACCTTATCAAGGGGCGGTACCTGGCAGAGATTTCCAAGGAGGTCATAGCAGATCTGGAGTCGAGCAAGTATCAGATGGTTGAGTGGCGCATCTCGATCTACGGCCGGAGCATGGACGAGTGGGATAAGCTCGCCGCATGGGTGGTCGACAACAAGCTGTTCTCGCACAATGTCAGGTGGCTCATCCAGATCCCTCGCCTGTACGATGTGTACAAGGCAAGCGGGACGATGGAGACGTTCGAACAGATCGTGAAGAACCTCTTCCAGCCCCTCTTCGAGGTGACCAAGGATCCTCGGTCTCACCCCAAACTCCACGTCTTCCTGCAGCGCGTTGTCGGTATCGACAGCGTGGATGACGAAAGCAAGGTTGAGCGCCGTCTCTTCAGGAAGTACCCGGTCCCCCAGGACTGGGACACCAAGCAGAACCCGCCCTACAGCTACTGGATCTACTACCTCTTCGCCAACATGACGTCGCTCAACTTCTGGAGGAAGCAGCGCGGCTTCAACACGTTCGTCCTGCGGCCGCACTGCGGTGAAGCCGGAGACGTGGAGCATCTCGCCGTCGCAGCCCAGTGCGCGCATAGCATCAGTCACGGCTTGCTGCTGCGAAAGGTACCGCTCCTGCAGTACATCTTCTACCTCGAGCAGATCGGGGTTGCCATGTCGCCCCTCAGCAACAACGCGCTCTTCCTTGCCCTGGAGCGAAACCCCTTCCACCAGTACTTCAAGCGCGGCCTGAATGTGTCGCTCTCCACCGATGACCCGCTGCAGTTTGCTTACACCAAGGAGCCACTGATGGAGGAGTACGCGGTCGCTGCGCAGATATACAAGCTGAGCCCCATCGATATGTGCGAGCTCGCGAAGAACTCCGTCAGACAGAGCGGATATGAGCACTCGATCAAGCAGCACTGGCTCGGCCACGACTTCTTGATCCCGGGATACCGGGGCAATATGATGGTTAAGACGAATGTGCCTGACCGGAGAGAAGAATTCCGGCACCGTACGCTGAGGGAGGAACAGCAGATGTAAGCCTCGCCTTTTTTTTTTTTACACCAACGAAATGCAGAAAGCTGACGTTGGAGTAAAGGGTGGAAATGTATGTCTCGTACAGCAACTCGATCGTCAACCCCGCCACTGCAGAAGCTAGCACAGTCGCCTCAGCGGCGCCCAACACACCAGCGATGCCTCTCAAGACGAATGTCAACGTGGACAACATGACACCGCTGCCGCGCAGCATGGGTCAGCCGCCGACATCATCACCGGCGATCACCGCGCAGCAGCCACAGGCGACCAACTCCTGGCCAGTAGAGGGCATGAACGACCTTCACCTCTCGGGAAACGAGCCAAGGATCTACCCCGGAATGATCAGCCGCCGGCAGAGGGCGAATAGCCTTCGCCAGTCGTCGATGCATGAGGGCGATTAGGGAGCGCTTGCGAAGAGCATGGCGAGCCTGGCGGCGACGGCGGCTATGGGGGAGGCCAGGGAGGGAGAGGGGAGTGAGAGAGAGTGAGATAGAGAGAGGGGTGAGTAGTAAGTACTAGATGTTCAGATGGGCAGTGGAGTTGTGGTGAGAAGTGTATACATACGTCCACATGGGCAACTGGCGGCGTTCATATCACATCAATGTCAACAACCTTTTTGGGCCTGTGAGTAAAAATGAAATGGAATGAAATATGATAAAATCGAAAAGATGAAATCATACCTACAAGCTGCCCTTGTTCTTTTCTTTGGGGGGAAAAAAAAAATCCGCACTATTGATTTCATTGACAACAGTATTTTGTTACTCTGACTTAGTTGTAGGCCCTGAAGGTAGAAATGCTTGGTGATGTATGTAGTAGACGCACTAGTACTCGGCCTACTGTACTATACTGTACGGTTGCTGCAAGGCCCCTTAGAAGGGCCCCTCAGAAGGCCCCCATCTCCCGCAGCTTGCTTACCTGTGGTCAGTACACACAGACATAATTTGGACTGCCACATTTGACCTCGTCTCCTTTTTTTTCTTCTTCGTCTTCCTCTTTTGCTCGATCTTTCTCATGGCAGAGATATCTTGGAAATTGTATGTGTTAGTTCTTATTTTTTTTTAACCACTACATGAGAGTATCACACAACTATTTCGCATCCGGCACTGATTTACTGTTACTGTTACAACAGCCACAGTACAGTACAGTATAGTAGGTAGTATAATAGGTGTTACAGTGGCTGCTTCGGCTGAGGTCAGAGCGTTCGTGCCCAACCCTGGCCTTGCTCTTCCCTGCTGTGCCCTTGCACCTGGGGCCCTGTCCCGTGCTGTCCCGTGCTGGCCGAGAGTAAACTTGGTTCTTGGTCTTAGCCTTGCTCCTTGGGCTCTTGGGTCTCCATCTTAATCAGCCAGCGACCTTGACTGCCCCTTTTGAACCATCTCGAAGACCTGCCTACCTCTTCGCATAGAGGCGGGCGCATGACGCTGCATGACAGCTGCTTCCTTGACCACGACACACACACACCCCAGCTGCCATCGATACCAGCGTCATCCTGCACCACCCCCTCGAGATAGCACCGCGTCGAGTCGCCAACACCACCTGACCAACTGCGAAACCCACCCTTTCACAGGTTGTGTCCCTCTCTCTCTCGCGCGAGTGATACGGTACAAGCCGGGGCAACCTAGGGTCGGCACCAGCCTTCTTCTCCCTCCCGCTTTGCACCAAGTGTTTCGGGTGCATCCACCTCTCGCCTGGGTGCAGCACCATCTCAGCTTCAAAGCCACCTGCCTAGCACTCCCAGCAGCCTCTCGGCTCGCCTTGCCGTCGATTTCAGAGTCGCGCATCCCGGCTGGCTGGCCCTGCAGATAATCTAGGTCTCGTCCAAGAAAGAGACTCCTGGAAAGGCTGTCGGGTTCACACTGTTTCATCGTCACATACCGAACAACCCTCGCGCCAGACCACCACCACCCTCCCCTCCCCCAAAACCCACGGTCGAGGAGCTCCGGGCCGACCTGCTCCTCTCTGACCTGTGTACCAGCACGACGCGATGGCATTCCTTGGCGTCTACAAAGCCCTTTACGACTATGCCCCGCAGTCCGAGGGGGAACTGGAGATCAGCGAAGGAGATCTGCTCTACGTCCTTGAGAAGAGCGGAGATGATGACTGGTGGAAGGCAAAGAAGAAGGCCAGCGCTGAGGAGGAGGAGGAGCCCGTCGGTCTGATCCCGAACAACTACGTCGAACAGGTGAGCCCGGCCCTTTACAACGCGCCGAGGGCCTGCTGGCCTTGACGCCGTCCTGTGATGTCTGACAAATCGTTTGCCCCAGGCACAACCCATCGCGAAAGCCCGCGCGCTCTACGAGTATACCAGACAGACGGACGAGGAGCTGTCATTTCCCGAGGAGGCCGAGCTCGACGTCTACGACACTTCAGATCCTGACTGGATCCTCGTGGGCCTCCATAGTGACTATGGATTCGTTCCTGCCAACTACATAGACATGGGCGAGGGCGGCGGCCAGAACGAGGAACAACCATCCTCCCACGAGCCACAAGACGAGCCTGAGCCTGAGCCCGAGCCCGAGCCTGCTCCCCCGAGTCTTCCGACCAGACCTCCCGCCCCGCCCTCTCCCGCTGTCGTGGACGAACCCAGCCCGCCGCTCCCGGCACGAAATGCCGCGCCGCCAGAGCCAAGCAGCCCCGAGGCCCCGAACCCGGCCGCGGCGCTGGCTGGTGTGATGGGCGGCCGGTCTTCTGCTGCTGCTGCTGCTGCTGCTGCTGCTGCTGCTGCTGCTCCGCCTCCAGTGACACGAGAAACACCACGCCCTCCTGCCATCAACATCCCTCCTCCGCCGCGGCAAGGTCCGCCCGACGACCAGGACGACGAGCTGTCCCCGCCTCTGCCGGCACGAACTCGCTCGATCCAATCGACGGTGGAGAACGACAGGCAGCAGCGCGAGAGCCTATCGCCGCCCACCTCGGCAACATACCGCGACCCCTTCCCTCAGTACGAACGTCGACAGCCCACTGACCGTGATTATGAGCCGCGGCACCAGGACCTGTCGCCTGGAGGTTTCCACCTGTATAATATTAATGAGATGATATCGATCATGGGCAAGAAGAAGAAGATGCCGACCACACTCGGAATCAATCTGAAGACGGGAAAGATCCTGCTCGCACCGGAACACGCGCAGGACGGGCCGTCCCAGGAGTGGTCTGCTGATAGGATGACACACTACTCCCGGGAAGGCAAGCACGTGTTCCTCGAGTTCGTGCGGCCTAGCAAGAGCGTGGACTTTCACGCCGGCGCCAAGGATACCGCGGAGGAGATTGTTGCGGCGCTGGGGGAGCTCGCGGGCGCTGTCCGGGCTGAGGGCCTGCGCGAGGTCATTATGGCTGGCACCGGCAGGGAACTCAGGAAAGGAAAGATGCTCTACGACTTCATGGCCCAGGGCGACGACGAGGTGACCGTGGCCGACGGCGACGAGGTGATCATCCTCGACGACATGAAGAGCGAGGACTGGTGGCAGGTGCGGCTGGTCAAGAACGGAAAGGAGGGCGTCGTGCCCAGCAGCTACGTCGAGATCACCGGCACCGTCCCCGCCCAGCCGGCATCTATGAGCGGTATCAACGCCGGCCTGTCGTCGGTCGCCCAGAACCGACTCGAGGAGGAGCGCCTAACGAAGCAGGCCGTCAAAGCGGCCAAGAGAGAGGACGAGAAGCGAGGTTCAGAGGTAGGGCCAGGACTGCGCTTGCCGGAGAGGTCGAGCAGCCTTTCACATAGAGAACGGAATGGTAATTTGTCGTCACAGCGGAAGCGCGAGAACGGTCACGGCGGCAACGGCTCGCGGAGCAACGCCAAGTCAAGTACGTATATGCCAACCCCTGCTTTTTTATTATTATTATTGGAACAAGAAACACACTGATGGGGATGCTCGCACGCGCGCAGAGCCCGACCATTCCAAGGTCCGCACGTGGACCGACCGGTCCAAGTCGTTTAGTGTCGACGCCCAGTTCCTCGGACTCAAGGACGGAAAGATCAACCTCCACAAGGTCAACGGCGTCAAGATTGCGGTACCGATCGCCAAGATGTCGGTCGAGGATCTCGAGTACGTGGAGCGGATGACGGGAATATCACTCGACGAGGACAAGCCGCTGTCAGAGGTCAAGAGGTCCAGGTCCAGAGCCTCCGCACCGGTTGGCGCAACCATCGAGCAGCCGAAGAGGCCCGAGTATGACTGGTTCCAGTTCTTCCTCTCGTGCGACATACAGGTTGGGCTGTGCGAGAGGTACGCGCAGGCGTTTCACCGAGACAACATGGACGAGACGGTCCTGCCGGACGTCGATGCGTCTGTCCTTCGCACCTTGGGTCTGCGCGAAGGGGATATCATCAAGGTGATGCGATTCCTGGACAACAAGTACGGCCGCAAGAAGGGCGGCGAGGCCCAGGGAGAGGGCGGCTTGTTCTCTGGGCCCGGTGGTGCTCTCAAGAACAACTCAGGCCGACCAAGGCCGGAAGCAAACAGGTCCGCCAGCGACCTGGTTGACCCCAAGGCTTTGGGCGGGACGAAGGATAGTGAGACTTCGTCTCCCGCGCCGCTGACGCCTGCGACGACCACGTCAGCTGTTTCGACAGGAAAGCCCAGCGGGTTCGACGACGACGCCTGGGATGTCAAGCCAGCCAAGTCCCAGCCCACCCCCGAGCCACCGGCCCCTGCTGTAGCACCAGCTCCCGCGGCCGAACCTCCCAAGTCGGCCACCACGCCTCTCACGCCGGGGATGCAGGAGCTGTCGCTGCTGACGGAGCCTCTGCAGCCGGCCAAGACTGCGGCTCCTGTTCCTGTGCCAGCCGTCACGCAGCCTCCTCCCGCTCCTGCTCCCGCCCAGGCGCCTCAGCCCACAGGCGCTTCACCTGGCTTCTTCGCCGGCCTGCCTCCTCAGCAGACGGGCCTGCCAAACGGGCAGTCGCCGGCGACTCCTCTCAGCCACCAGCTGTCCCTGGCGCGACAGAGGCCCGCCCCGCCTTCAGGCGTCCCAGGCCCGGCTGGTATGATAGCTCCGCCTCCTGCGAGACCGTTGTCGGCCCCGCAGGCGGCACAGCCTAGCGCTTTCGGCCCTCCCCCACTGGCACCTCACGTCACTGGACAGGTCGCTCCTCCTGGACAGAGCCTGAGCGAGATCGGCCAGCAGCGGCTGCAGCAGCAGTACGCCATGCAAATACAGCCACAAATGACGGGCTTCCCGCAACAATCACCTGGCATGTTCCCGATGCAGACCGGCATGCAGCCACAGCCAACAGGCTTTGGCCAGAACCAGTTCATGCAGCAGCAGCAGCAGCAGCAGCAGCAGCCCATGTTGAATGGCCAGCAGATGCCACAGCAGAGCCCCTTTGCCGACCCGAGGGCATCGCAGCAGTTCTCGCCCATGCAGATGCAGCCTACTGGTTTCCAGGGCCAATTCAACCAGAACTCGTTCGGGCCGAGTCCAACGGGTGGTGGTGTCAACTCATACCTCCCTCCGGCCCTTGAGCCCCAGAGGACCGGCATGCCTGGCCAGATGCAGCCCATGCAACCTCAACCCACGGGTATGAGCTTTACGCAGGGTTTTGGAAACCATGGCATGGCCCCGTCACAGCCACAGCCTCCTGCTCCCCTGGTGCCACAACAGACAGGGCCGCCGCCACCCGTTCGCTTTGGCGTCCAGGCCGATGCGAAGAAGCTCGCGCCACAGGCTACTGGCCGCCGTGCTAATCTTTCTGCTGCGAGTAAGTTTTTTTTTTTTTTTTTTTTTTTTTTTTTTTTTTTTTTTTTTTTTTTTTTTTTTTTTTTTTTTTTT
>JACWRQ010000145.1:7957-86915 GCA_014849955.1 Cryphonectria carpinicola | reverse complement strand
GGGCGGGTCTGGGGGCGTAGCGCTTCTTGAGGGGCCCCACTAAAACCCCACCGCCCACGGACCGGCCCCGTGCCCGGACTCACCCTAAAAAAAAAAAAAAAAAACCCCCTTGTCACTACACCTTGTCTTTTCTGGAGCATCGGGGGAAAGGAACTAGAGGAAACAGTGGAACACATAGACGAGCTTGCGGCTGCAAAGCCAGAGAGAAAGACCATGTACGATTACTATACAGCTTTTCTATGAATAGAAAGGGAGAGGTGGGGTCGATGAAGTGGAGTCGGGTGGGTGTCGGTGGTGATGATGATGATCCACCTTACTTTCTTTACCGAGAGATCAAAGGCGGTAGGGCTGAGGATAAGAAGATATAGATCAGACCATAGCAATGTCCTGGAACATGATCTCATTTTCCTACACAAAACCTGCAATCCACTTTTTGTCAGTCCTCTTCGCTTCCCGTCGAGAATATGTTGGGGGGCCAAAGGTGTAGTCATACTTCTCAAAGATCACCCCCAGAACCTCCTCCACGTCACCGGCTGCCCCCCGGCCGGTGATTCGTGCTAGGCAGTCGCCTGCGCAGCGGAGGTGCTCGGCTGCCAACACGATATCCGGTTCATCACCTACCACCCCCTCCTCACCCTCAACAACAACTTCTTCTTCTTCTTCTTCTTCTGCAGCTGCGGCTTCTCTCATGAACGCCTCGAGGTGCTCCCTGCACTGCGCCAACAGCTGCCGCTGCCTCTCCGTGCCGCCAAGCAACTCCTGCACATCCTCGGGCAGGGAGGTCAGCCTCTCAAAAGAGCAGATAAGCTTCTGTGTCAGGTGGTGGATCCCGCCGGGGTCCTTTTGCTGTGTGAACATAGACGATGCTGCGGCTGCCTTGCAAGAGATTGTGATGGTAGTATCCGCTCCCGGGATCTTGTCCAGGACAGGGGACTTGAACCCGCGCAGAAGATCGTCCAGAGTCGATGGGTCGACGGAGTCACATTTGTTCACAACGACGATGCGCTGTTCCGCTCTCGCAGCCAATTCCAGCGTCTCGGCATCGTAGTTGAGAAAGGCGACGCCCCCGTCATCCTTTTCAACAGAAGCCAAGACGATAGTCACGTCTGAACCCAGAGCCTGGAGCCTTGCCCTCTTGATGCCTTCCTCCTCGATGGCGCCGATGGCGGTGTCATCCTGTAGGGCACGAGTCCTGATGCCGGCCGTATCAGCAAACGTGCACAGGTAGCCTCCAATGTCGAGGCTGGCCTCGACAATATCTCTCGTCGTGCCAGCCTCGCGAGACACGATCGATGCCTCGCGGCCCACGATGAGGTTCATCAGTGAGCTCTTGCCCACATTCGGCGGGCCGAGCAGCGCGATCCTGATGCCGTTCTTGAGCAGCTCGGTCCTCTGGCCGGCGAGCTCATGCCGGTCTATCGAAACTAGGATATGCTGCACCAGAGAAGTGACATTCTGCAGGAGCTCACGGGGCGACTCGTCAAAGTGCTGATCCTCGGAGAAGTCTATCAGCGCCTCAATCTCGCCGCGTGCCAGGAGTAGATCCGAGCGCCAGGCATCGTACGTCTGGCCCCTGAGCCCAGAATTCCCACGGACAGCTGCGCGTCGCTGTTGTTCTGTCTCCGCGGCCAGAACATCGCCCAGGGATTCCACCTGAGACAGGTCCAGCCGGTCGTTGAGAAAAGCGCGCTTGGTGAATTCACCTGGCTCGGCGTAGCGGATGGACTGTAGCCCTGCGGCACTTGCACACCGTGGTATAGCGCCCAGCACAGCCTTGACGGTGGCAGGGCCGCCGTGAACGTGCAGCTCCAGAACATCCTCGCCCGTGACCGTCTTGGGGGCCGGGAGATACAGGGCCACAGCTTCAGAATCCAGGATGTGGGTCTTGTCCGGCGTCTCAGGGTCGTAGAGTGTCCTGACTGCCGCATATCTTGGTCTGGGGAGTTGTTTCCCGGGGCAGAGGCTCTTGTATACATCCTGACATGCGGGGCCTGACACGCGGATGACGGCGATACCAGCCCTGCCCTGAGCAGACGACAAGGCGTAGATGGTGTCGTGCTTGGAGGGCCCGGTCATGCCATCGAGGCCGTGCCTGCTCGGTCCATCGTGAAGAGCCGAGACCTGTGTAGGTCTCAAGATACTTGCGTAGTCATTTCCTCTCCCGAACACGGCAAGCCGTGGACCAGATGCCACGACCTTCCGCGCAAGTACTGGTATGGTCGGAGCGACGTCTCGTGAAAATTGTCGAGCTCGAAATGCCGTCCGAGCACTCCAGGACATTGATTGGTCGTATGAGTCGATTCAGAATCCGTGAGAGCTCCTGTACACGACGCATGTACTCCTTGGGACAGGATCGTCGAGGTAGGAAATTTATTTCGACAGCAAAAGTCTCGGCCGCTGTGCATAGCAGCAGCAGTTAAGAGTACTAAGAAGTAGCACCATGGTTGTACGGTAGTGGTACATAAGCTGCCAAGGCTCCACTCAAAAAAGCCGTCGCAAATCGCAGCGCAGGAATTTGTAGGCGGTACTGCGCTACAGTACTTATCGATAACGGTTCCTCTGTGAGACAGGGGTCTGAAGATTTTATTTTCTGAAGGAGAACCTCCGCAGAACTCGTCCCGCCTCCTCTTCTGCAAGAACATCCTGTTGCCAAATTTGCAACTCTTTGCCCACCATGGCTTCCGACGAGATCGTCTGGTATGTTTTGCGTAAAGACATTTTCAAACCAAGTGTTTCTCCGCTGACGATTTTCAGGCAATATATCAACCAAAACTTCTGCGCATTCAAGATACGGTTCGCACCGAGCCCTTGCCCCTCGATCTTGCGACCATGGCTGACGACGATTGACTTGAAGGACACCCAACAACCAGAAGCAGACCAACTTTTGCAGAAATGAGTACAATGTGTATGTTCTTTTGGCTAGGAGATTCATGATGAGGGACGTGCGCAGGCTGACTTGAAGATCTTCCAGCACCGGTCTCTGCAATCGGCAGTCCTGCCCGCTGGCCAACAGCAGATATGCCTCCGTCCGGCCGCATCCTGACAAGCCGAATGTTCTCTACCTCTACATGAAGACAGTCGAGCGCGCGCACCTGCCGAATCGCATGTGGGAGAAGATAAAGCTGCCATCGAACTACCAAAAGGCACTGGCGATGATTGACGAGAAGTTGATGTACGCGCTACGGTCTTATCCCTCTCCTCCTGTCTCTAGCGACGTTGTATTGACTGTAGATATCACATCAGGTACTGGCCAGAGTTCCTCAAGCACAAGGCAAAGCAACGACTTACCCGTCTCACCCAAGTCGCAATTCGCATGCGGAAGATAGCCGCCGAGGAGGAACGCCTCGGCGAGAAACTCGTGCCCAAGCTGGCGCCCAAGGTGAAACACCGAGAAGAGGCACGCGAGCGGAAGGCCGAGGCTGCAGCCAAGCTGGAGCGGACGATCGAGAGAGAACTGCTCGAGAGACTACGACAGGGCGCCTACGGTGACCAGCCGCTCAACGTGTCACAGAAGATCTGGGAGAAGGTGCTCAACGGCCTGGAAAAGGAGGGCCAGGGCGTGCGTGACAAGGACCTGGACGAGGGCATCCAGGATGAGGATGAGGAGGACGAGTTTGAGAAGGAGCTCGAGGAGGAGGAGGAAGATGATGAGCTGGAGGGCAATGTCGAGTACGTCAGTGACCTCGAGGAGAGCGAGGATGACATTGCCGACATAGAGGACTGGATGGCCAGCGAAGAGGATGATGACAACGAAGAGGACGACGATGAGGAAGACGACAGCGAGGAAGACAGCGAGGAGGAGGCCACGACAAAGAAGGGCGGCAAGGCGAAGACCGGCGACAAACGGAAGAGAGGCCGTGTCGTGCGCATGAAGGGCCGGAAGAAGATAGAGCGCGAGATTGAGGAAGAGCCGGTCAGGGAGAAATTGGTCGTGTCGGACTGGTAGGATGGGGTTGGGGCCAGGTTACTTGCCTTTTACCTCGGCGGCGGCGAGGCGTTGTAGGTTGGCGCATCTCAAAAGGAACAATTATGGGCATTATTTTTGCAGCCCGGAGTAATGAAGCAACCGTACTTTTGTCTTATGGATACCAACTTCGTATTCCATTGCGCAGAGCATATCGCCAAAACCACAAGTTGTCCGTGATTGTGCTGTGGTTTAATTTCTTGTTTCGGCGGTGTGTCCCTGGTTTGCATTTCAGGGGGTCAAGCTTGTCAACCCCAAGCTCCATTTTCAGGTGGAGGGGTCGCTTGCTTTGGGCGGTCCGCCGCTTTCAACCTGACACAGACAAGAGAGAGAGAGAGAGTCCAACTTCGGCTCCGATGCCCGCCCTCCCTTAAACTTGGCCCTGCTCACTTTCCAGCCCACCTCACAACAACCACAACAACCACCACCTGATCTACGAGATTCTCTTGAGGAGATTTTGCTTGCTCTTATTCAATGCGATTACGGCGGACGACCGCATTCGACAGAGACCCTCCTCCAAGCTCTCGGGCGAGCTGCCAGATCGAATCGTCTAGTCAAGCCAAGTCGCTGCCAACCGCTCCTACTGGTCATCCGAAGGCGACGAAACGAGACCTGAAGCAAGGCCGCGACCGCGGTCTTCAAGCGCATAGAACACTGCACGACACACTCGCCGCCTTGCCACCTGGCGATTTTCGCTAGAATACTACTTATATACAACAAAACTTACGCGAACCCAACAAACACATACAACAACACTCCTACGCAACACGCACCACACGCACCCACCATGTCGTGGTACTCCAACATCGCCTCGCGCGTAAACAACTCTGTCTCCAGCCTGCAGCGCTCCGTCTTCAACAGCGAAGCCGACGGCGACACCGAGGACGACACGTACGTTTGCCGGGTGCTGCGCCAGCACTACACGGAGAAAGGCACCGGCTTCCCAGGCTGGCTGCCACCAGACCCCAAGGCGCCGCCGCCCACGCCCATCGTCACCAACCCGGCCCTCAACTCGCGGTACGGCAACTTGCAGCCCAGCCCGAGCACCGGCGGAGGGCTCTCGTCGCTGTGGGACAAGAACCGCGCCGCGGGAGGGGGTGCGCCGGGCCAGCAGGCGGCCGGGGCCAGCGGCGTTAATGCCAGGAACCCCTTTGCGCAGCGCAACGCCGCCCTTACGCCCGACCCGGGGATGCAGGCGCGGCCGGGCCTGCCGAGCCAGAGAACGGGGAGCTACCAGACGACGGCGAGCGCAGGAAGCAGCATACAGGACCGGCTGAGGGGACGGCTTGGAGGGGGCGCGAGGACGACGAGCCCGAGTAGCCCTGGGAGCCCCTTCTCTCCGCCGCCACCGCAGGGAGGAGGCGGCAGCGGAGGAGGTGGAGGAGGAGGAGGAGGAGGAGGAGGAGGAGGAGGAGGAAACGAGGACTATGATCCGTACAGGGCGGGCACATATGGTGCTGCTTATGCGCCGTCGTCACCTGGCGGCGCGGCAGCAGCCCCTGCGGGGTCTGGTGGAAGATGGGCTGGTGGTGGTGGTGGAGGAGGCGGTGGTCTGCCTAGTGGGCCGAGGAGGATGGGTGGCTTGCCCAGCGGACCAAGGATGCGATAGTGGACAAAGATTGTCGTTTGGGGGTGGGGGTCGGGAACGTTGAGGGTGTTACGCACGGGAGCTGTGAGAAGCAGTGCTCCCTCACATGCCAGTTAACCTACGATTTTCTCTTATCTGGTACGGATTCGACTGGAGCATTAGGAGCATTTTGCAGCATTTGAGTTTGGATCAGTTCGGCTGAGAGCAAGGAGTTCTGGGTAGGGGGGGGGGGGACAGTGTGGTACATAGATCTTGAGCGCTGGATGAATGCATCTCCATCATACGTTTGTTTGCCTCCTCTCTCGAACATGCAACAATTTCCATGCCAAGGATAAAAGGAAGACAGGATGTTCCCCCGTCTTCCGAAACGTTGTGCAATACGCTGTCTTGCCATGTGCAAATTGTGCACCACCTGTCTAAAAGGTAAGGCGGATGGGATTCAACACAGTCGAGACATGTTAGAGCTCGAATGGTTCCAGCTAGAACCTTCGACGGTGTTGCGCAGAGGCCGCGTGTCTGAGAGGCGAGGGCTCTAACCTTAAGCCACTTTCAGGGCTGAGGCGTGGCGGGTCAGCGTCACACTTATAGTGCGTAATGCCCCTAAGCTTGCCCGCGGACCACAGCTGACCGCGGGGTAATACGCCTCCCGCCCTCCCGCCGCTCGCCTGCGTCACTGCTGGTCAGGTCAGTCGGTAGTGCCACAGCGGTGCCAGACGTACGCCATCATATGATCGACCCTTTCTTCCGACCTCACCACCTTCATCCCTCCCTCTTCCTCTTACCAAAATCACAAGAACTTTCTTCCTCTTCCACCCCCCTTTCCCTCCCTACTAAATTCTCCTCACGAGTCCCTATGGTGATCAGAAGAATCCCAGACACGACTCGAGAGCAGCCTGGCCAGCAAGCCTCACCCTCCGGCCCTCCCGCGGTTCGTGACGTTTCTACGATGACGTCTGACGGGCTGCCCAACACAGGAGCCTCTCAGTACACACAACCAGCCCGCCCAGCCTCGCCCGCAGGGAGCCTCTACGCCATGAGCGACGATGAAGAGGGAGAGTACAATACCATCACCCACACGGAGACTGGCCGGGGGGTCAAGCTTCTTTACTCCAAGAGCAAGGTAATCCTCGAGTCGCCACTCTCTTCTTGCCGTCCTGCGGTGCAAAGCTGACCCGACGAGAGCGCAGGTCTACATACATCCCACACCCTCCGCCAAGGACAACATTCCCGGCTTCATAGCTCTGCTGCAGCAGAAGCCTCCACCTAATGCACGACCCGCAGAAGAATCCCATAATTCCCAGTCTATAGCCTCTGCAGACCTCCTCCTGGCATGGATCCCAGAGTCCCAGCTTGGCGAGGCCGCCAGCATCTACGTCAAGGTCGACCTCTCTGACGGCGACTCCCCTCCGAAGCAGTCCTATCTCGTCCCTCCTCCACCGACTGTTACCACCCACCGTGGTTCTGTTGGCCACTACGCCTTCGCCATCCCCGTCAGCGCAGTCTACTCGCTTCTGGTCCGGCCGCCCAGCCTGGGATGGTGGTTCGGCTCCGTCATCATCAATAGCCGGGCTGGCGATAGCTTTCCGGCACTGTTCTTCCACGACAGCGAGTGCGAGTCGACGATCCTGCAGAAGAAGAAGCACATGAAAGACAGGTTCGACCCGTTCGGAGAGAGTGGGCAGATGTTCTGGGGTGGTGACGAGGTCCTGAGGTGGCTGAGGAGATACGTCAAGATCGAGAGGAGCGTCGCGGAGCCCAACATCTACCTGGTCGAGCCCAGCAAGGAGGACAGCATGGGCTTCGGCGCGAAACCCACGAGCAGCACCGCCTCGTCCATCGGCCGCCAGGATAGCAGCCGCGGCATCACGATTGGAGGGGCAGCCGGTGCGAACCGGGGCTCAAGAGCCGCACCAAGTAGGGATGCACAGATGGACCCGTTCACCAAGTTCGTGAAGGAGACCGGCTGGAACATCATGGAGAAGTTTAGCAAGGTCACGACCTTTACGCGGAACGCCGCGAGCGAAGTCATCGACAACCCTCGCATCCCGCCTCAGGTCAGGAGCCTGCTCCGCAACCCCGAGGTCAAGACGCTGCAGGACGAGTTTGACAGCGCGAGGATATACCTGGCGCGGTGGGCGATGGGCATAGCGGAGCAGAGCGAGAGGGACCGCCGCCAGAGGATATGGACTGCGCAGGATGTGATGGAGATGGAGGACACAGATGTCGGCGAATTCGAGCTGATTGAGGGGACGAGCTCGTTCTCGCTCGAGGAGAGGAGGAAACCTGTCAACATGAAGGAGTGGCAGGCCTTCTTCGATCCGACAACCGGGAGACTAGCCGTGACGATCGACGAGGTGAAGGACAGAGTATTCCACGGTGGCCTGTATCCGGACGATGGAGTTCGGAAGGAGGCCTGGCTTTTCCTGCTGGGTGTATATGACTGGCATAGCACTGAGGTCGAGCGCAGGGCCCAGATTGCATCCTTGAGAGACGCATATGTGAAGCTCAAGGGTGCATGGTGGGAGCGCCTTGTTGACCTGGGCGGCCAGGGCGAGGAGGGCGAATGGTGGAGAGAGCAGCGTGGTCGAATCGGTATGTTGCTGTCCGTCTCTTCCCATCTCATCTCACCAGGGAGCTAACAGTCGGAACAGAGAAAGATGTCCACCGCACCGACCGGAACGTGCCGATTTTCGCCGGCGAGAACATCCCTCATCCAGATCCAGATTCCCCCTTCGCAGAGGTCGGCACCAATGTGCACATGGAACAGATGAAAGACCTGCTCCTCACGTACAATGAATACAACAAGGAGCTAGGCTATGTCCAGGGCATGTCCGACCTGCTCGCGCCCATCTATGCCGTCGTGCAGGATGACGCGGTCGCCTTTTGGGCGTTCCAGCACTTCATGGACCGCATGGAGCGCAATTTCTTGAGGGACCAGTCCGGCATGCGCACGCAGCTGACCACGCTCGACCAGCTGGTGCACTTCATGGACCCGAAGCTGTGGGAACACCTGGACAAGGCCGACAGCACCAACTTCTTCTTCTTTTTCCGAATGTTGTTGGTGTGGTACAAGCGCGAGTTCCCGTGGCTGGATATACTGCGGCTCTGGGAGGCGCTGTGGACAGACCATCTGACCAGCAGCTTCCACCTCTTCGTGGCCCTGGCGATCCTCGAGAAGCATCGAGACGTGATCATGACGCACCTGCAGCATTTTGATGAGGTGCTCAAATACGGTACGTGTTCTAACCCAGGGCCTGCCTGGCTTTCCCCCCCCCCCCCCCCCCCTTTTACCATCAGCAATGCTAACCTGCTCTTTGCAGTCAATGAGCTTTCAGGTACTATCGACCTCGAGTCTACCCTTATTCGTGCTGAGGCCCTCTTCCGAAAATTCAAGCGCCTCATCGAGGCCATCGACAAGAAACCTAACTTCCCCGCGCCGCGCTTCGTCCTGTCTACTGCCGCGCCCTCCCTACTATCTGCCGCCAGCAGCAGCAGCGGCAGCGGCGGCGGCGGGGCTTCCACCAACCCAAACGGCCAGCAGAACAAGGGCAAGCAGGCCGAGCCTGAGCCCAAGAAGGTCATCACGCCTGAACTGCGGCGTCTGCTGAGCAAGGAGGTGGAGGTCCTACCGAGGAAGGAGGTCGCGAAGCAGGGCGACGGGATCTTGGCGAAACCGGACCAGGCGCACACGCGGTGAGCTTGTTTGGAGTAAGAAGAAAGTAAGTAGGCATATGCAGTGCAGGGCAATAAGAAAACCACAAAATGGCAGAAAGCGGCGGGGGTTTGAATCGTAAGCTGTATACATTACATGGGATATTTGTGCATTGGCGTTATGAGGCTGGGCCACCGCTACTGGATCATGATTGTGGGCGGGATTGGGCTGCTATTCCTGTGGGAGGACAATTGAGAGCGCCAAAATGCATCACTTTCTTGCTCTTCTTTAAAACATCCATATTTGAATATAACTGGATATCCCTCTCGTCAGGCAGTCATTATCTATCATCAGGTTTGAAGTATCATTTCTTCTCTGCTCTCATGTAGTCCTTTTTCTTTTTCTTTTTTCCCCTTCTCTTCTTTCTTCTTGCTCTTATTCAATGAATCTATGCATTTGCTGTGTCGAAATCGCATGTGCCTTCTCTATCGCGAGATTGTGCCTCGACGCACCCATCATCAAAATCATCAGTAATCCAGCTCCCCCCACCCATGGCATCGACTCTTTGGGGAGGGTATATCACAAAGAAACTTGTGTGCTCCAGCACAGATGCCCCTCACTGTTCTTCTTCTTCATTTACATCTCCTCCTTCATCCCACCCGAGCATGAAGACCAGATCTTTCTGTCACCCCAGATCCAAAGAAAGGGAGCGTTTGGCAGGCAACCTGCCTGCTCACAGCTCATCCCTGACATGACCGCCGGAGCCGCCCAGGTCCGGCATAGCCATGATCTTGACGACCAGGCTGGTCCAGCCGGTAAAGTGCTGTGTGCGCTGGCCGGCGCCCGTCTCCGGGTTGTACTGCTCCCAGGCGAAGCCGGTCTCCTCCCAGGACTTGTAGATGGTCTCGACGAGGTTCCGGCGCAGACGGGAGTAGAGGTCCTCGGCCTTGGCTTGGTGTGGGCCGGGCTGTGTGGCGACGTTCTGTCATAATGGGTTAGCGGTCTTTTGGTAGGGGAGGGGAGGAGATGTTGATGATGAAATACTCACGTAAAGCTGCGTCACGGCCATGTAGTTGATGTTGATCCACACGGGGCTGCGCCAGTAGTTCTCATCGGTGCCGTAGAACTCGGACTTCTTGCTCAGGCTGCGGATGCCATGAGGGCTCCACAGCTCCTCGTCGTCGCCGATCAGGTCGAGGATCCTGCCCAGCTTGGGGCTGTCGGGCCTCAGCAGGCCGGTGAGGAAGGGCATGAGCGAGACGTAGCCCTTGTGGCACACGAGCTGGTTCTCCTCGTAGTCGTCGATGGTGGCGTCGCAGTAGCAGCCCTCCGCCTCGGACCAGTGGAGGTCGTCCAGGTTGTGCTCGACCGCGTCGAGGGCCTTCTTGAGCTCCTCGGCGTCCTCGGCGATGCCGATCGTCTGGGCCACGTTGATGAGCGACTTGGTCATCATGCCGACCCACGCCATGAGGTCGACGTGCAGCTCTGCCGGGTGGGGGGGCTGCGGGCGAGGGTAGTCGTCCATGCCGCTGGTCAGGACGTGCCGCGGCGTCCTCCCTCGCCAGCGGTAGGCCTCCTTGGACGAGTAAGCCTCGCGGTCGTAGGATTTGATGTCGCCGTACTGTGTCTTCTTGAACCACTCGAACTGCCTGCGCATCAGCGGGTACAGCCGGCGGAGGTACTCCAGGCCGAGGTCCGTGTTGTCGAGGTAGGCAGTGCCGAGGCTCTCGCCCTGCGAGAGCTTCTCTTTCTGCGAGGTGGCGCTGCCGTTGGCGATCTTCTGGAGCTTGGCGATATAGGTGTCGATGACGAAGAAGAGCGTCGGCGGGTTGGCGTAGTGCGGATACTGGACCTGGAACTCCTCGGGGACCTTGCTCCTTGCTTCGTCGCCCAGGATCATCTCGCGGGGGATCCAGCCGTCGTCGTCCATGAGGTTGAACCAGCTCTTGAGGATCTCGAGGGTCAGGTCCATGTCCCAGTCCGCGATGGGCAGGAGGTGGAAGCCCTCGTCCCAGAGGAAGCCTCTTGGGAAGAAGGGCCTAGAGGGGATGCTCGAGAACAGCTCATACGGGCCTTCCAGCTTCTGCTCCTTGCGGTTCCTCGCCTCGGCAGCAGCCTCCCAGAAGCCTTCGTCGTCCTCTTCGTATTCAGCAGCATAAGACCGGTCGACCAGGTGCTGGCCGTGGAAATAGCCAATACCGCCAATCAGGTTGGACAACATGCTGCGGCCGAATGTCTTGTACCGGTCCGTCGTGAATGGGGCCTGAGGGGCGAAGACGCTGGTGAAGCGCTCCCCGAAGGACTCGGTGGTCTCCTTGATCTCCCGGGTCAGGTCGTCGCTGGTCAGGTCCTTACCGGCCGAGGCGCTCGAGAAGAGGATGTCGAACTCGAAGGGGCCCTCAAAGATCTTCTGGACGATGTGCGTGTTGCCGAGGCCAGGTTTGTTGGACAGCCCGTACATCTGCCAAGCCGGGGGCGGTGCCTCCTGGTTGATGCGAGGCATCATCGCGTTCATGCGCTCGCTCATCTGGCGCATGGCGATGGCCTTTGCCTGCCAGAGAAGCTCTGGGGGCAGGTTGAGGGACTGAACGACGGTCTTGTCCAGGTCCTGGTCCTCGTCAAAGTCCGTCCCGGCCGGGGGGTGCTCGCCCGTACCCTTGGTGACGACAACCTTGAAGTTCCCAAGGGATTCTGAGCTGCCGCTGAAGGTCACATCGCCGGGGAAACCGTTATCGTCGCCGTTCGCCTGAGGCTCGATGGTGCTGCCGAAGCCCTCCTGGCCGAGGAAGAGGACGACTTGGGTTCTTGCATCATCGGGGACGCCAGATCGAGGAACGCCCTTGACCCTGGCTGCCCAGCTGCCGCCATGGGCACCTCCAGGGACCTTGACGAAGGAAGTGGTGATGTCGACACCGTTTCCAGAATCATGGATGGTCTGCACGCCTCCTTTCCGTATGTCATACTCGTCCCAGCCATAACCAGCCATACCCTGGTGTTGCTCACATGTATACCTGAGGTCTAAATTGCGTCAATCAATTGAAGCCTGGCACATAAAGAGAAGTGGAGGTCTGGAGAAGTTTTCTTACTGTCGCGTGCAACTTGGTAATTATCGACATTGGACCACATGAGGCCAGTCAGTAAGGAGTTAGGTGCGCGTTGGCGTACACCAAAGTAGAGATTGGGTCGGTAGGGGCCCCAGTGGAGGCTCTGGTTGTTCAGACGGCCTATCTCGGCATTGAGGACAGCCTCATCCTGCGCAAAAGTGCCAGCAATCAGCAGGAAAGATGAGAGAAGGCCGACCAGGACGGCCAGCAGGCGAAGGGTCGCCATGGTGGGATTGGGAGGTTGCTTGTCGTCAGTGATGAGATGATTGCTTTTTCATTCACAATCTGACTGACAAGCAATTGATGTAGAATGGTGATGATGTCAGCTGCAGCAAGCACATCTGTTGGGGATCAGGATAGATGTGTCTGTGTCGCCGAGATGCTGCTCTTTGGGAGGGGGGGGGGGTAAATTCAAGATGGACTGCAGACTCGTGAAGCTACAGGTGTTCTTTTGCAGGGTCAATGTTGCTGCAGGCTAGCAAGGCTAGGTACGTACCCCTGGAGAGGCTGACGTGGGGTGCCCCACATTACACCCCACAGGCTCTGAGATGAACCACTGGCCCTGAGTGGAGCTGTACTTTAGCAGGCCTTACTTGCTAGCCTACTTGGTTAGTACTAAATCAGTACAGTACTTCAACATCGCTCTTCGACTTGCCTCTTGACATTTTGTCCAGCTTTCTGCCCTACAGAGAGAGCCTCACTACAACCATCTACCCCCTTGAAACAAGTTTCCTTCCTCAGCTCTATTCCTATGCCCAGGGTGCACAAACTTGAGGTTACAAGATGAACTTGGGAATTGAGGGCAAACAATGAAAGTATTCCACCTAGATGGATTGTGAATCATGCAGCGCAAGGTCGAGGTTCTTGTATGTCCTCCTTCAAAACCCTCCCCCCCAAAGAAAAAACTCAAAAAGACAGCAATAAAAGGAGAGAAAGGAGGGAACGTCAGAGGTGACAAGAAGGATACATGAGTGCAGCATGCACAGCGTATGGATTGGCGTGGTCTTGATTGGGTGGCTGAGCTGCGGTGTGCCACACACCAGTGACCGGCTGGCTTACCTTGCATGTGGAAAAAGTCTTCCAGTAGCGCCACGTGTTTGCTTTCAAAATACAACTCCGACTCCTCATTTGACTCGAAGTTGAACTCTTCCATCACAAGAGCACCCAGGCGAGACTAGGCCTTCTTTCCACAGCAAATTTTCATACCAACTGCGTCAACACCAAACCAGCAACATGGATACCCTAAGTCCTCTCGATCCCGTCCTGCCGTGGACATCATATACTACAATTTGGATACGGAACCAGGCAGTCCTGCTGTGACAGCTGATCCCGATACAGTAGTGGTGCCACTGGAGTGCGTGCAGCCATCTGATAACTTATGTAGCGGTCAGGTGGTCTTGAGAACATTCAACGCCCCAGTGGGTGCATCAGCATCAGACCTGGAATATGAGTATAAGAGTTCGCCCGGGGGGCCCAAGAAAATCATCCCGAACAGCGCCACGTGGTACTTCAAGCCCTTACTGGACTATTTCAACAAGAATCCAGCGCCCTTGCTCCTTCCGAACGATGTCCTCGCCGACGAGAATAGTATTGTGGATTTGGATCGTCTCTGTGGCTACTGCCAGCACGCCTGCAACACGTCTCGAGTCCTGAACCACCGAGATTGCGACGGGGACCCCGCGATGCCGGGCTTTGGGCTGACGTACCCAGAGTATGGTTACGTCTTCACCAAGCATTTACGGGAGTCTTTTGAGTTTCACCCCTCGAGCACGAGCCTTCTTTCCTCAGCCTTGCAAGGGTGTCATCTTTGTACAATTGTGTGCCACAAGCTCTTTGAAAAGGCGAGCGCGAGAGAAACGTACGTCCATTACATAGCCCATTGGATTTTACCGCAGAGCCCACCTCGGCTCGTCCTTGACTGGACGCAGTGGCACCACGGCTTCAAGAAGCCCGTATCAAAACGACAGATCTCCCTTGAACACAGAAAGGATGGCTCTAACTCATTCCGGTTTACACTGGAACTTGCCATGGAGACGAAGAAAAGTGCTGGCAAGACCCCAGCTAAACAAGCAACAACGGTCAGGAATTTATTGTCTTTCAAGAAATTCTCCCGGACAAGCCACCAACTCAGCACATGCACAGGGGGTGATGCAATGTTTGCGTTGGCCTCGCGGTGGATCGCCGAATGCCGTCAACATCACGTCTTATGCCGGAATGCAGTTGGAAAGTCTCAGTTTAGGCCAACCCGACTTTTGGATGTCGGGCCGCCGGATGGAAGTCAACAGCTCCGGCTCAGTCTTAAGACCAGTGATGAGTCCGCAGTCGAATATCTCGCCCTCAGTTACTGCTGGGGCACCTTGAATGTCTACAAATTGACATCAGACACGGCCGATGAGATGGTGCGGGGCTTTTCTGTGCTGAAGCTCCCACAGACGCTTCAAGATGCTGTCAAAGCGTGTAGGAAACTTAAGCAGCGCTATATCTGGATCGACTCTCTGTGCATCTTTCAAGACTCCGACGCCGACTGGAACTTGGAGGCGGCTCAAATGAGTCTTGTTTATACCCATGCTCTCTGCACCATCGCGGCGGTCTGTGCAGAGAATAGTTCAGAAGGGTTCTTCAGGCAGCGCAATCCGCGGATGAAACTGGACCTCAACTTCCCGACCAGAATCAAGATACCCATTACTGACACGAAGGATGAGTTGAACAGGCTCCGAGACCCCGAGAGACAACCCCTGTCCAGCCGTGCGTGGGCTTTACAAGAATCTCTCTTGAGCTCGCGGGTTCTCCAATTCAGAGACGACAAAGTGTCTTGGGAATGCCAGAGTTGCTTGCTCTCCGAAAACGGGCAGCATTCTCCCAAAGGCCGTGATGCTCTGTCGCGCTTCGAATTCGGACGGACTTGCAGAGCTCGCAATATCGGCAGTGACCCAGACTCACAAAAGTCCTTCTTCTCTTGGTGGAGGTCTACGATGCATCATTACACTGAAATGAAGCTCACGAAACCCCGCGATAGGATGCCGGCCTTTTATGGCATAATATCAGTTGTCAGAGAAGAGACCGGGACTGAGTTCTTCGACGGACTACCTGTCGACTGCTTCCTTCCGTCACTTCTCTGGGTGGCCGATTATGGTGAGGGGCGTCGCTCATCTCACTCGATGGAGACATCAGAGCAGCGTCTCTGTACATCCTCAATGGTCAACACACTCTCTTGGGCTTCTGTCGAGACCACCGTAGACTATCATCTGAAGTGGCCTTTCTGTGCGCAAGACTCCTCGGTTGTCACCAGACAGTATCTCAAAAGCACTGCATCCGGCGCCCTCATTATGCACGAGAGAGAACAAAACATCGATATCACATTCCCCGAAACAGATTCGGAATATGAAGCACAAGGTCCATTGTACCCGAGTCCTAAGCACTTTAATGAAGTGGGAAAGTACCGTTACGTCTCGCGGCTGATGGAGCTGAGGCCGTCCTCTTCGACCAAAAAAGCACCCTCACAGGTGATAATAGAAGGACCAGCCCTCCCCTTCACGACGGAGTGTACCATAGATCCGAAGAAATCACATGATCTTGGATTCTCTTATTGGAGCCACCCTTCGTATGATCTGGTTTCGAGCTTTGGACAAGAAGTATGGTTCTGGCCAGACCTGGTTGATCTACGAATGGCTCACGTGGGATGGAAAATAGATGTCTTGTGTCTGACCATCGTTGAGTGGACGACCGTACCGCGCTATCCCAATCACGGAGATCCTCAAAATATGGATGAGGAAGGATCAGCTGAGGCAGGAGACTGGGTTCCGGATCACGCAGCGGGCTTGGTGCTCGTCAAGGGCCCGGAAGAGCATAGCGATGTCTATACCCGGGTTGGGTATTTCTACCTCGAAAGCCCCGGCGGTAGGAAAAATAACTATTTGCCTGTTCGGAACGCTGCGGGGGTCAGAAGAGTGGCCATCATATAATTACCTGGCAATGGTTGGCGAACCAGTGGTAGAACATGTCTAGTAAGTCTATCGGGTGCCTCTTACCAAAGACTATGTGCTGGCTAACAACCTCTAACTAGTCTGGGTACATTCCTTTGACCTTTTCTCTTCTCATCGCGCAGACAGACGGCGCCCTTGATGATCAGCACGGGACCACTGATCTATGCTTCTGTGGACTAATCACGGGGTCAGCGACTCGGCGCTCTAGATGTTCTTTTGCGGGGCTCTCCATTCTGTTCTCTGGGACTTCATTAAGTAACGTGGATATACAATTAATGACACATATTTGAGTAAGCACACAGGAAGCAAGAAACGATATCAAGATAAGTTGCTACAGGGCGGAAGAGAAAAATAGAAGAAAAAGAAAGGATAGAGGAGCAAGTGTTCCCCAAACCGTTCAAGCCCTCCGCTTCGACCTCCTCTCAGGCGAAATCCAGAACCCCTCAGCATCATAGAGCCCCAAGCTCTCCTCGCTCTTCCGTTCGGGGCTGCTCTCCCCAACCTTGAGGCGTCTTGTTGCCCTCGGCGTGACGGCCGTCCTCTCCTCTGCGCCCTTCTCCTCCCCGGGCTCGACCCGGCCGGCCCTCTCATTCTCCTTGTCATTATGAACACCATGATGTCTCCTTTCACTACTACCACTGCCACCACCACCACTTTCACCAGCGACTGCACTCTCTGACATGTTTCCCCCCAGCCCAAGGTAATTCCTCCTCGCCTCCCTCTTCCCAGGCGGGCTCACGAACCGGCCTGTCTCCTCCCGCAGCGTCGGCAGCACGGGGCTCACGCCAGATGACGCGTCCGAGTACCCGCTGGCGGCGTTGCTGTAGGCGCTGATCTGGCTGTTCATCCTCCGCAGCTGCGCCACGGTCGACGACACGGGCTGCTGCGCCTGGATGCGGTAGTCCTCGGGCGGCACGAGGCGCACCGTGCTGTTGTTGGGCCGCGCTGATTTCTTCTGCTGCTTCTGCTTCTGTTGCTCTTGTTTTTGCTGCTGCTGCTGCTGAAGGATATCGCCGCCGCCGCCGCCACCAATCAGCAGGTTCAGCTCACTCAGGGCCTGGTTCTTGTCCCTCTCCCAGTCAACCGAGTAGTGCGACCCAGACGAGTCCGAGATCTTGCGCACCTCGCCCGCCGCACGACGATAGCTACGCGTAGCTCTTGTCGCCGATGTAGAGGCAGCGCTCATGTTCCTGCCAGACGCACGAGAGTCAGGCTCGTCAGCACCATTGCCCTTACTTCTGCCGCCACTCTCAACAGGAAGGGCGGCGGCAGCGGCGGCACCAGCAGCACGGGAGTCAAAGGCCTTGGCGAGGCGGGCGATGACGGTCCCTCGCGAGATGGCGGGGCTTGGGGGTGGGAAGTCGGGCGTGTGGTCCCTGGCGCGGCCGAGGGTGGGCGAGCTGGCCTGGGCTCTGAGCTGGCTGAGGCGTTTGGCCTGGGAGCTGGTCTTCTTGTCTCTTATGCCGAGAGCAGGCGCCTCGACTTCTCCATCGTCCTCCATCATCTCGTCTTCCTCCTCCTCCACTTCCCGCCCATCCTCCTCCTTGTCATCGTGCACCGTAGACAAGTTCCGCCTGTGAAGATTCGCAGTCGAGCTGACCGCAGACGTCGGCGCCACAGGATACACCCCCGCAGGCCCACTGCCGCGCTGAGACTGAGGCGTCGTTGTCTGCTGCTGAGAACCCACCTGCGCACACCGGCGATCAGGCGACCCCCTGCGCGCAGCAGCAGCAGCAGCAGGTCGCGGCTCAGGCGACGCCCTCGAGTTGCCCGAGATGATAGACAGCGGACTCTCCGACCGCAGCGTCACGTCGCTCCTGTTGTTGCTGAAAGGGGGCAGCCCACCACCATGCAACAGGCGGGGCGCATCGCTGAACGCGTGTGTGGTGGTGGTGGTGGTTGTCGTCCCCGTCCCTACACGACCACTACCACTATTGCTCATGGGCCGGAGGGGCGCCACATAAGGGCTGCTGTTGTCGTCCCGCAGCGACACAACCACAAACGGGTCATCACCAGCAGGCGCCGTCATCAGGGGGCCCGACGCAAACCCTGCGATCTTGTTCATGTCCGCAGGGATGCTGCTCCCGGGCGCCGTAATCCTCGTCTCGTCGGCCGTCTCGTCCACGCTGTCGATGGTCGAGAGCGACTTGTCCCCAGGGTCGTCGTCCGACGCGATGCTGCTCGTCATCGACTCTGCGTCCTCCGAGTCTTCTCCCCGCCTCGCCACCAGCTGGTTCTGCAGTGGGCTCGGCTTGGTCCCTCCCCCCCTCTCCGGGCTGGTGAGGGCGTGGTAGTGGCCCAGCCCAGGGCTCGGTCCGTCGGCGGGCTGGAGCAGGCTGTCGGGGTCCGACGCTGCTGAGTTCTGTGAGTCGTCACGACGGTGCCTGCCTGGTCGAGGCGGGCTCGGTGTCCACGAGGAGGCGCTGGTGGTGGTGGTGATGGTGGCCGTGGTGGTGCCCACGAGGGTCGTGCAGGACCCAGCTCCCGTGTCGATGCGCAGCGAGGGCGGGCGTTGCCTCTCCATGGCGCTGGGGGCCAGTGACCTCTTCGAAGGGCTGCTGCTGGCGCTGTTTCTGCCTTGCTTCGGCACCCCTGCTCTCTGTAGCCTTCTTTCCGTGCCCCTCAGGATCTCCGTCAGCGTCGAGTCCGACGAAGGGTCCCTGCTCCTCCTCGTTGTCGCCGTCGACGGCACACGCGTGGATCCGCTCGTCACGGGCCTGTCCGAGTCTTCATACACGTAGTAGCTCAGCCCTCTGTCCCTGGGCGCAAAGCTCGTCGTCTTGGGCCACCCGCTCCAGTTGTTCGACCTGTCGTGGTGCAGCACGCTGCCCGCCACTTCTGCGCTGGCGGCCAGCAGCGCCTGTCTGGGCGGCTTGGGCAGCTGGCGCGGCGGCGAGGGCTGTGCCTCTGCGTCCTGCTCGGCCACGCTCTCGGGGATTGTCAGCTTTGGGATGTGGAGAGACGACAGGTGGTTCTGGAAGCGGGATATGACCGCGCTGTCGTGCACCATGGAGCGAGGTGGCGGCGGCTGCTGCTGCTGCTGCTGCTGCTGCTGCTGCTGCTGTTGTTGTTGTTGCTGCTGCTGGTAAGGATCCATGACGGTCGTCTGGGCAGTGTCGACGTGGTAGTGATGAGCCTGGCCGCCCTGGTCCATCGTCATCTTGGGACTGCTGCTGAAGTAGGCAAGTTTGGGCAGCGTCGGCGAGATGCTCTTCAGCGGCCAGCTCTCGCGAAAGCTACGCCGCCACGACCGCCGCCCCTTGCCACGCCCTCCACCATCACCGCTCGCTCCGCGGCGGAGACTGGCTTTACTCTTGCGCTTCCCAGGCGAGACGTTCATCGGTGGGCCATGGATGCTATCCTCATCGACCCAGGCGTTGGACGTGTGACGCCGGTGCTGCTGTCCAGGCCGCGACGACGACGATGCCACTCCTGCTTGTCCAGCCCCGCTCATCGTCTCCTTGCTCCTCTGGCTCGCGCTCCGCCCGCTGTGCACCGAGAACAGACCCGAGCTGAGCCTCTGCCCGCCAAAGAGCAGCGGCAAGACAGGCGGGAGGCTCGTCCTAGACCCCGCCTTCTTCCTGTCCCTCCTCCTCTTCCTCCTCATCCCCCACGTCATGGTGCTCACAGGTGACAGGCTCCCCAGCCCCGTCTCCCCGTCCGACACAAACTCGCTGCTGGCGAGGGACATCTCGGCCCCCCTGTTGCGCTTTCTCAGCTTCCTCGGCCCGCCCGATCCTCTACCACCTTCCACCCCGTCCTCGTCGCCCCAGGGGTCGTTGTCGCCGTCGTGGTGGTGGCGGCGGTGGTCATCTTCTTCCCCACAGCTCCCATCGCTCCCGCGGTACACGCTCACCTCCCTCCCGTCAATCACGATCGTCCTCTTCCTGAACCCCCTCCTCCGCCGCCGCCGCGACCTCTGCAGGAAGAGGAGCGTGAAGGCGATGCTGGTCACCACGATCACCGTCCCGCCGATGACCACGCATATGAGAGCCCACAGTGGGACGTTGGATGCCGTCGTCTGCATCCTGCGCGTGGTGGAGGAGAGGGAGAAGGATCCCAAGGTTTGCCTGGTGCTGCTGGTGGTGGCGAGAGGCATTGTATTCGTCGCGCTTTCGCGCCGCGTCTGTCTCTTCTGGGTTTTTTCCTCTACTCTTTCTTCCCCTGATGGCCCTTCTCGAAACGCGTTTGAGTAGAGAGGCAGGCCGTGTCAAGAGAAGAAGTCCATCGATGCAGCCAATATAATGTGTCTGGCCCTGTCGGAACCTCAACAAGAGATTCTCTCCAAAGATGAGTCAAACGTTACAATATTGTCTGTATACTTTAAAGTATCAAGTCGTCATTTGTCGGACGCCCCTCAAGACACGAGAGTCTTGGATTAGAGGAAGAAAAACACGGATTTTTCAAGGAAGGGAGGCGAGAAAGAGAGAGATGCGTGTACGCGTGCAATTTCCCTGTGGTATTTGTCCTATTCCACGTTCTGCTACTCCGCCAAAGGACTGGAATGCTGTTGTTGGTGGTGACTTCATTCCTGGGCTCGAGAACACCCACCGCCACACATCATTTCGCCATTCGCAGTCGCCACTTGGCTTGTTGTTGACCAGGTAGCCAGGCCGTGTTTGTTTGTTGCTCGTCGAGCGTGTTTCCCTCCTCGTTGCCCATCCGGTAGGGGGAGGAGGGCCTCGAGTTGGTCCGTTACTTGCCATTTATAGACCTGCCGTGTCCTGCCTGTCATTCAAAAATCACCAAATAAATGCAATGGTCAGAAAGGGGCAAAAACCCAAGGAAAAACTCGGGAAATTTTCGAAATGCAGACGGATTTGATTCAGATGAAATCAAAGGTATCAAGAGGTATCTCGTGAGCCCGTGCGAATACTACCCGACCATGTGGGAAAGACCATCTTCACGCTGATGCTCTTCGTCGCAGAACGCCGTGGGAAGAAGATCCAGACTCCTTTTGTCCTCTTGATTTGCAGTCACAGTTTGTCCTGCCATTGGTTTCGCAATCCATACTACTCCCGACAGGACTGACTGCACCCGGCCCTTATTTGATGTAAAGAAGCTTTTTTTTCTTTCTCTTTGGTATGTCCTGCCCTACACAACAAAAATTTGCTATCGATCCCTAGCAGTATGCCTCCGAGCCCACCTGGCCTAACTGGCCAAGAGCTGCATCAATGGCACAGGAAATAAAAAAAAAGAGAATCGAATGTCGAAAAAAAAACAAAACACAAAAGAAGTGAAAATTGGGGGGCCCATCTCAACGGCAGATTTGTACACGGTAATTCCAAACCAGCGGCTCCACTTATGCAGGATGCAGTAAGATCGCAGTGTGGTCGAAAGCTTGACCGGGAGACGGAAGCACTCAGTGCTTGTGGCCGTGCAGGTGACGGTGCTGGTGGGCGTGGACGTCACGGCGGAGTCGAGCCGCAGCCGTGGGCTCGGCAGTGACAGTCGTCGTCGTCATCTCTGTGGTCCAGGTGATGGCCTCCTCGAAGACGACCACGGAGATGGTGACATCACCCGAGTCACCCGTGTAGGTGTAGGTGGTAGTGCCCATGGTCACCAGGCTGTCACCAGCGGTGGCGGTGACCGTGGCAGCGGGGGTGATGGTCGCCTCGGTGGCGGTGGTGGTGGGCGTGATCTTGAAGATGTTGCCAGGCACGACGCTGCCGTTGACCGAAGCGGTCGAGCCAGCCGAGTAGGACAGGGTCGGCATGGAGACAGACGTGGTGGTGGTTCCAGAGTCGGAAGTGGCCCCACCGGCAGGACCAGGACCCCAGTAGATGGCGACGTCGCCGGGGAGGCTGGTCACTGGTCCACTCACATCCTCCTCGACGAGCACAGAGGGCAGGTCCATGGTGCACTCCCCCTGCTCGGCCTCAGAAATGATGCTGAACAAAGGGCAGGACTCGATCTCGCCATCCAGGTTGGTGCAGGTGTCAACGGCCTCCTGCAGGGTGAAGTTGGTCTGGTCCCAGCCCATGATGAAGTCACCATGGTATCCAAAGCCTGGCGCATGGTTAGTATCGGATCAGGTTTACCAGCCCTCAACGACAACGCAATCCAGAAACACTTACCGGTAGGGTCACCGTTCGAGATGACGAAGATGCCAGAACGATCGCTATAGGCAGCCATATCCCAGATGGTCTCGTAGAAGAGACCCGGCAGACGGACGGGGTGGGTGTCGGGGCAGTCACCAGTGATGACCAGGTCGGGGTAGGCGACGTGGCTCTTGTGGTCGTCAGAGTCCAGGTTGACGCCATCCCAGCAGGAGGGGAACATGAGCTCGAAACGAAGGCCATCGGGGCAGTACGCGTCGATATAGTCCTTGGAGGGCATGAAGTGGCGGTACAAGGAACCCTCGGCGGTCTTGGTGTAGTCGAGGCAGTTGAAACCGAGGGCGCGCTGGGCCAGGTCCGTCTGGGAGGTCTGGCCCAGGAGAGCCCAGTCGGACTTGGGAGGGTCAGGCTCCTCGTAGCTGGAGTTTCCGACGGTGTAGTTGCGGCGGGAGTTGTCGCCAGCAATCATGCGGAAACCGGGGGGGAAAGCCGAGATGGTCTGGTTGCCAGAGGGAGCCGCGTTCAGGAAGTAGTAGCTACAGCAGACTGTCAGCAACAGGTCGACGCTCAGGTTCACGCGTGAAGAGCTAGCGACAAACAAAACCCCTGTGCCATCCTGCACGTCGGCAGGTGAAATGATGGGCGAAGGGGAGGACTCGCCACAGGCTTTCCACACAGCCGATGCGATGAGGGAACGGTAGGGCAAGAAACTCTGGGGCAGAATTCGACTTACGGGAGCATGCCGCCGACATTAGCGACGGCCTCGAACTCTCCAGTGGTGTTGTCCTGAAAGTAGGGGGAGGGGGTCCAGTAGCCAGACTTGTCGGCAGTGACGGCACAGGAGGTGCAGTTGGAGGCGACCAGAGTCTCATAGTCGGCGACCTCGCTGAAAGCTGCAGGAAGAAAGGAAAAGGATCAGACGCTGCATTCAGTGGGAGCGGGGTCAAGGAGGAAGGGGGAAACTTACCTTGGCCGCCGAAGATCTCGTGGACGTGCTGACCAACGGTGCCATAGTCCATCAGGGGGTCGAGGCGGGCCTGGCCGAGCACACCGCGACACTCCATGCGCCAGAAGGCGGAGGCGGGGGCGGCCAGCAGGGCCAGGGAAGCGACGACGGGCTTGGAGAAGCGCATCGTGACTGTCTCGCGTTAGAAGGTTTTTTTTTTCCCTGGGGAAAGAAGGAAAGAGATGATGTGAGAGTCGCTGGACGCGAGGTCAGTTTCGCGCTGAGCAGAGCGCGTCAGGTAATAATAACGGTATCGCGCCAGGCTCACGCTCCCAGGTATTTATGCTGGAATAATGATGTTGTTGATGATAAAAATGATGATCGTGAGGAGGAGGAGGGAAAGGAGGGCAGTAAAGAAGGAGTCAACAAACCTGAAGGGCAGTTTCGATGGGGGAGAGAAGCTGCTGCTCGAGTTTATCTTGGAAGATGCCTGCAGGCGTCGTCAGAACAGGGTTGAATGCGACGTGGGATTGAAGGCAGTGGTGATCAACATGGAGCAGAGGAGGTGATGAGAAGAGGGGTGGTGGGGAGGAGTAACGACAGCTGTGAATCTTGAAGGTTGCGTCGTTTGGTGCTGTGGATGTGAAAACGTGGTGCAGAGGCAAAAGGTGCTGGTGATGGTAATGGCCAGAATCAAAGAGAAGGTGGGGCCCCTGGCATTGACACCACAGCAGTCGAAAAGAATATCTCCCAACAAAAGTAGTACGCAGTGCAGTGCAGGTTCAGGTACTGCTGTGAGCAAGCTAGAACTTTCCAGGTGATGCTCTCGTGTCCCATGCCCTCTCTCTCTCTCTCTCTCTGACTCCAGTGCTTCCAACCAGTCACCCTCCTCACCAACGATGCTGTAAACCCTGCTTCCCCTTCCTTGTTGTAGCACGCCCATCCATACCTGAGCCTCCAATTGCCAATTCTGACAACCCTCATATGAAACCCAACATGCATATCATATAAAACAATTCTGGGGAAAGGAAAGACAAAGGACAAAAAGAAGGGGTGTGTGGGGAGGTAGCAAGTCAGGTACTGACCTCGGTGACGGCAGTGACAGTCAGCCGTGAAGGAGGGCGTCAAAGGTGGTTGGGCCTTCTGAAATGGTCCCCTTCGAGATGGAAGCTGTTTAATGTCCAAGTTGTCAGACCAATTCTTGCCCAGACAGATAGATGGATACCAGGGAGATGGAGAGTGACGGTGGATGACGACGAGGCAACAGTCTTGCTGTGTGGCCTCGGTCAGGAATGCGCGGGTATGGTGGGGGGGTTTTCTTGGGGGGGTCAAGTGATGCAGGTGAGGCTGGTGGTTCCTTCCTTGGATCGCGGGAAAGTTGGGTTGAGGCTGACTTCTTCGTGACTTCCCAAAATAGACACACCTTACTGCTCTGATATTTTCCGATTTCTCTTGCAACACGCAAGATGACCCCAGACTTGAAAGAGTCTTGCAGTATCCTCCTATCGTCGTGCTTTTTATGAATTGTTTTCCTGCCTTATGAAAGGTGCGAGGGATGCGGTCGGTGATGATCCCTTGTGCAAAGGTGGTCGGTATCGCTGGCGCAAAATGCTGATGACTGGTTGACAGGCTGTCTGACTAAATTGACTAGTCGTGACTCGAATGGACAATTGATCCAAGGAAAGAGTATTTTCTTGTTAATCTGAAATACCCTTCTCGTCCTCAAGATAAAACACAAAAGGAGTGGTGCGATCAACACGGTAAGAAAAAAGAATGGTGCAAGATAGCCTAGGAAGGGCAAAATTGTGTATTCGTCCCGCGGAGAAGGTAGGGAGAGAAAGAAGAAAGAAGAAGAAAAAAGAGAGAAGGAACGTGGGCTGGTTCGGTGGTGGTTCTGTGCTGGACCGTTGCTGCTTGGGCGGGCTGAAGAAGAAGCCGGATGTTGCACGGGTTCACAGTCGTACGGTTGGTCTGAAGAGAAGAGAACGAGATCTCGCACAAGGCCACACACACACACGCACACAAAGTCAGAAATGAAGGTAAGGGGGTCGGTTCAGGTGGTGGTGGTGAGCGATGTACGACTGTACGGAGCAGGTGTGAGGTAGAAAGGGAGAGAGGGAGGGATAGAAGGAAACAGAAAAGAAACGAGCGAGCGAGCGAGTGAAGTGTAAGTATGGAACTGCCCAGACTAGGCCTGACGATAAGAATAACCAAAGGAGGGAAGGAAAGACGTGAGAGAGGAGGTCGAAGGAGTGAGGGGACCTTGCCGTGGGTCTGCGGAACGCTCCCTAGCACTTTACATTTAGACAGAGCATACCATAGGCAGAATACAAGGGCGGGTCCAGGGAGGCAGACAAAGAGGGACTCTTGACAGAGAGAGGGTGTCATAGTAAGAGAGACAGGGGGACAGGGGAAGGGGGGGGGCATTCCATTTCTGGAAGTGGGGATAATACTACAGACAAGTGAAAAAACGTATTTAATAATAAAAAAAAGAAGAAAAAAAGGAGACTGGACGAACGTCGGATCTGAGAGGATCTTCAGCTACCCATTTCCCAATCACCGCTCACGATGGAGCCCTCCCACTGGGGGCCAAGACGAGTACTACACACGTAAGTAGTACGCCCAATTCACCCCGTACACCCACTCATAATACTGTACACTGGCCAAGGCGACAGTGGCAGCAGATGAGGGAGATCACTCGCGACACAATGTACCCACAACACCCCCTACTCTGTCTAATACGTCCGTCCCTCAGATTATCTGTGCCCAGTAAGCTGGTCGTACACGAGATAGATTAAAGGCATAGGAGGTACTCCGTGCGGCCCCCGAGACGTCTCCGGGGAACGTTTATCGATCAGACCTTGGAATGAGGGGAAGGGTGTTTGTGTGCGTGTGTGAGGGGGAGGCAGGGAAAAGAAGAGAGGAGAGAAGGAAAGAAAGAAAAAAAAGAGGGGAGTCATGACAGGGTCCCTGGTGAGACAAGAAACATAAGGGCAACAGGGGCTGTCCCACCCTGATTGGCTGTATGAACCTAGAAAAAATGACTGAGCCTCCCTCCCGCCTCTCTCAATTCTCAACTCCCAACTGCCAGAATGCGGCGGGATCCTCATCGGATGATCTGCAGGTAAAGCAAGCCAGGCCACACCATGTAGTGGGTCTGAGGCCCGGGGGGGGAGGGGTTTTGCGGCCGATGCTGTACCTGCATTGTATTCCCCCAGCACAGGGTGTACAGACAGAGACAACCCAGAGACAACAGTCAGGAAAAAAAGAATTCGAGACCGGCGGAGCGAACATGTTCTCTCCTGCAAGTGACCCCCCCCCCCTCTGTAGTTGTGCAGTACAACACACCCACACCCACACCCAACCACACCTCTGCTTACTATGGTACCTGTTGCGCCACCAGATATAGTAGTATATCTGTTCCTGGCGCCTTTTTTTTTTTTTCCTTTTTTTTTTTTTTTTGGACCTGACAGACCACCCCAAGGAGGAACCGCTCCAAGAGGCTCACCTGACCATCCTGTTCGCTCGCCTGCTTGCTTGCTTGCCTGCTGCCTCATGTCGCCACACTCGACGGTATCTCTTTGTTGTGACCAAGGACTGCGACCCACGGCAGGTGGGCGAAGGGATGGATACTGAGCGCGGGACATGGATCGGGTCCGGCACTACGGCCCAAGGGCATATGCATCCAATGTAATGCGGAGTCGACGACACACGAGAGATTTGGATTATCCTTCTTCATCAAGGTTACTGCGTACGTAGTCATGATCAGCAGTGGATGATCCAACTCTTTTTCGTCGGGCCGGGCCTCTCAACATTCAGCCAGCAAACAGACACTGGGGAAGAAGAGAGGAGGAGGGGAAGGGTACCGGGGGAGGGACAGGCCTTGCATGACCTTTCTGGGCGAGACGTATGATGCGACGATGGTCTTGCAGCATGCCTCCTCCGTTGGGCTCCCAGCCTCAACCTCATCTGCTGGTTTGCTCTGGCCTGGCCTGATCCCCTCCCCAGGATCGTGGCACCAATGACAAAATAGGTCACACACGTGGCTTGGAAAAGAAGCGAACGAACCCGGGGGGGGGGGGGTTTGTGACGGTGCTTACCTCACCTGTAGCATCTCGCAGGAATCCGTCTGACTCTTTCCAACTGCCGCTCCAGGGCAGAAAGCACCCATGTCTTGGATTTCAATCAAGATGCTGTGCATCCAGCCACAACTGGCGGTGACGACCGGCAAAGGCCGGCGAGGACCCCCTCGAGGAGGGGCAGGCAGGCTGTCAAGATGCGAACGAATGGCCCCAGCGGCAAAAAAGAACGGCAGCACGGCAACAACGGCAGCGGCAGCTCCAGCGCAGGGACGGCGATGTCTTGCGTGGCCTCCAAGGGAGGTTTAAATTGCAAGGGGCCAACGTCCAGGACAGGACGACATGTGCTCCGTACCACGCCTTACCCTACACGTCCTAGTGGGGATCAGGGGCTGTTGAGCAGGGAGGAGGAAGGGGGGCCCATGCGAGTGACGAGAGCGCCAAGCTTTCTGCTGGAGGATCTATCCAGATGTTTCACCCGATCCCTTGTCACCAATCAGAGGCGCAGCACCCCTGCCCCCCCTGCGCCCCTGCCTCGCCGGCCCCCCCTTCCCCTCCATCTTGGCCTGCCTCCTCCTGCCTGTCAGGCTTATCGCTATCGATTCGCCATGGCAGAGCCCTCGACAAGCAGCCTCCACGTCACCCTCACCTCCTCACCTCGGGCATTATTCCTCTGGACCACCGCCGCTGGGCGCTTGACGACGGCGCCTGGCGATGGGGCCGTCGAATTTCCTTTCCTCTTTTCGTTCGCTCGTCGTCTTTTTGTCAGGGCAGCGGGCGGGTCGACTACCCACGACCAAGTACCGTGCCATGCATGCGCACCGCGCAAAATGCCATCTCGGCTACGAACATTCAATTCGTTTTTCCCATGTGGGCAGGAGCAGCGGGATATCCGCAACAAGGACCCTCTCGGCCAATAAAGGGGCTGGCCGCAATGACATGACACAGGCAGCCGGCTTGTCCCTGCCGCTCTTCATCTGCTGGTCTCCGCAGCGTCCTCATTCTGCTGCCCTGCCATGCATCAATCATCGTTTGCCAGGCAGTCACCGCGCCCAGTTGCCAGCAGCAGGCCGAACGCATAATTGGAATTTGGGACTGGCGCTTGGATTGTTCTCAGATGCCGCGGCCGTCGTCTTCTCGACTGTGCGATCGTTCAGGTTCGGCGGGGCCATCTGGGGATGACAAGTGGATACATGCAGATTGCGCCGAGATAATCTCTATTTACACAGGCCAGTGACGACGCATCATTCAGACCTCTATGCGCCGGCTGCACCCTCCCCATGACTCTCCATCGCACAACCTCTACCCGCCACGAAGAGGCGCCGTGGCTGGTTGGACCACGTGCAAGAGCGGTATCACGAGGACGTTGATACTAGGACCTAGGACACACGTGTGTGTGTGTGTGTGTGTGTGTGTGTATGATCGATCGACCGCTGCTGTATGAGCTCTCTCGATCTTCGAACCTCAGCTCTGGCGGTCGTCCATCATGCCACACATGCAAGGTTTAGCAAGTCCACGGCACCAATCAGCCCTCGCAAAAGCTTCCAGAGATACAAATGCCACTGAGCCCCTCGATCGGAATCTGCGTCATACGCGGGTGGACGAGTTCGGAGCGTGGCGTCCCGCGGAGGCGCCGGTGTCGCGGATAGAGCTGCTATGGCATCTACAGGCATGTAATATTGTATGTCTCGAGTCCGCGCCAATGATGAGATGGCCTGGGTGGTGATCACTGCATGGTTATGTGGGGAGAAAACTACCAGAAGCACGCTGGCATCTGCAGGCAGAGTCTCACCTTTTTGATCCCTGGATATTCCATGGGCCGCGTTTCCAATAGATTCGAGTGTTTTCTGAGAGTTGTACAGACGTGTCCCCTGGTCCCTGCCTCGTGTCTTGTCCTATCAACTGCAGAGACTAGCTGGTAGACTTGCTCTAGGCAGAGACTGTAAGTAGGTATTTTGGGGATCCTCGATTCATCTGTTGCGAGCAGTGTTGCAGGATGGATTGTTCAACACCAGGTTCTGGGACTCTTGTTGTATATTCACTTAGAATCATATTTGCATACGAAATAGCCGATATCTCAACTCTTCATTTCATCAATCTGTGTCACCTTGCCATGTAAGTTGGACTTATGATATCCTCTAACTATACCATCAATTTGAAATGATGCTTTCAAACAACAACTTTGTTCACGGACAGCTGATATTGGACTGGTCAAAAACTTTGGGGTTTAGGATATCATCATGATGCCGTCCATGCTTGATACTGTTTCGTTGCTGTGATCCAATGAATAATTATTACACTATAATTAACGCTGAAGACTGTATCTAGGAGGACGGTGCGCTCTCCTCGATCTGGTGTCCGTGATGGATTTACTTCAGGGCATTTCCCTGCCAAGGCAGTCGTGAGGCGCAAATAAAGATATTCACAGATGGTACTCAAAAGAAGGGACGTATGGAATTCATAGAAGCACGTGAACGATAGTTCACCTCTGATGGCCTAGATCTTAGGCTGATTGATACTGTATAAGAGATGCAGTAACTGATCTTTCTGCAGTTAAAGGGTTTGAGAGAGAACGACAGACGGTCGAAAGCTGAAGCTAGAGACATCAATCTCAATATTCACCTGATTTCTAGAACGCGTCGGACCTGACCCACGTGCTGCATATAAGCTAGACCGTGATCTTGCCAATACTGATTGGGATCTGAGCGAAAAACTTTCATCAACAACACGCCAAGCAAATTTCCAGTGGCAGATACATGGTATTGACTCTGATAACTTCTTCTACAACCTCTCTCTCTCTCCTGTCAGTTGCCATCTCTCCCCTGGTGTTTCCCTTCCCACAACCCCATCACAACCACGCGTCTTAGATGTAAGGTCTGCACCTCTTGTGGTCTGCCCCTCGTGACAGAAAGCGTGTTTACGCGTCAGCGTGAACTGAAGACTGGTGTCTGTCTTTGTCTACACATCACTGGCATAGAATGCATGATCACAGTGCTTCCCATCCCCATCATCATCTTCAGCATCATCCTCATCTCTCCTCCCAGTTCCCATCCTATCGTCAGTTGGGGGCCATTGGAGCTGCCACATCCACAGAGTCGTAACAGCTAACGAACCATCAACGTCGACTAGACATCGAAGCGCAATCCAACCAAAATGGAGGCGGCAAAGACGACGATGACCGGCCCTGCCGAAACTGAGCGGAAGATTCTGAAGAAGACCGAGGTGCGTAGGTGAACAATAGTGCACCATACCGACCAATCCCCTCTTAAAACATTTGGAACCCTCAACGATGTTTCGTGGAGCCTTGACAACACTTTGCACCTGGGAATTCGTCACCCAAATGAAAAAATAAGCTTGTTATGTTGACAAATAAACGAGCAGCACACATACAGAGGAGGCCGTAGGGGCTACTATGCCCTTGTACAGGACCTACCGCTCGACATGGACCTGTACGAGCACGACATCCACGGCGAAGAGTGGAAGTGGTTTGCCGATCCACTTCCAACGAACGAGGACGAAGACCGCCAGAGTGGACGCACCGAGTTCACTAAATACAACCTCGCGAAACCTCAGGCCGTGGCCAGAGGTATAATTCCCACCTTGAACCTGAGCCTGCCGGCTCAGTGCTTCGACAATGGCAAAGATGCCGAGACGTTTCTGCACGCCATCGGCAAGCGGCACAACACTGCCGTACCCCATCTGGGCAAGGCAAAGTGCGCGAGGACTCTTTGTGTCTTCTTGGACAATGTGTTCGATAAAGACGGTCTGTCTTCTCTTCTCCTGACGACGCTTCTAGTGTCTCTAGTATACAAGCTAACTTTTTCTATAGTTCGGTCCAAGCTAACCGAAGGGACGGAAGTCCCTGAGGAGCGCCAGATCCCTCTTGCTGCCCGCCGCTATCGCTTCTGGAACGCCGTTGCGAATACGGATCTGGGCCAGGATCTTGGCATGTACGTTGCCCGCCACCTCGTTCTTATGCTGGCCTCTGCTCTCCGCAATTATGCCCGAGAGCCCAAGGGAAACTCGGGCGTCTACGAGCGTATTAGAAGGATAGTTCAATGGCTGGATGAGACGGGCCCTGGTATGATCGAGGAATTCGAGGATGAGGAAGACACCAACCGTCCCACTGTCCAAGAGCTACCTGGAAACCTGAGCAAGAGAAGTCGAAAGAAGACGAGAAGGAAGCTGAGAGAAGTAGCTCAGAAGGGCGAAGCCGCCTCCACCGCGGGCCAATGGGACCTCGCTGAGGAGGCCGAGTCTATGCCGCGGTCTTCCAGGAAGCGCAAGGCTGATGACTCTGACGGGTCCCTCGATGATTGCTCCGACCACGGCGGCCGCAGCAGAAAGCGGACCAGATACCATGGTCCTCTACACAGCGGAGAACAGGGCGATCTCCCGGAGCGTCCGAAGAAGAGGAGGGCTTAGGCTAGCCATCGGATCTGAGGACTGTCAAATGGTTATGAAACGAAACTTCCCCAATGCTCTCGGTGAATGATTAGAAAGGCCGGTACGTGCGAAGCTGTTGTGACACCTCTGCTATGAGATACGTTGCAGCTTGTGTGATTTTGTGTGATTTCCTTCTGTCTGCGAGGCCAAGCTCGCCAGGCAGAAGGGATCTGACAAAAGAGAACGCAAAGAAAGAGGGCCGCAGAGAAAAGAATAGAACAACAAAACAGTAGCCCACCCGCCCACAGTCCTTTTGAAATTACCGTGTAAAGTACGTATGTTGAGAAAAATAAGAGTTCTCACCCAGATGTGGTGACTAGAAGAAGAAAAAAGGAAAAAAAAAACAAAAAGTGATCCCCCAGAACGTAACCAACGATTCTCGTGCCATGAGATTCGAACTTGAGACTCTTGAGTTTTATTGGTTTCACGGCCCCAGAATACTGAACATAGATACGACAGCACCTTAGGCCCCTACACCAAACGCCCTCAGGCATTAGCACAAACTTTGGCCACACTTATATAGCCACCCAACGCGCTCTGGGGCTCGTACGCGTACGCGACCCCTCCACCCTGATTAGAGTAGCATTCACTCTATCTCTATCCTCTACAAAGGTGTATAAGCACCTAGCCCTTACTGCCACCATCTTTGGCATTGTAAGTAACTCAGCGATCCTGACACAAGCCCACTGTCAGAACAGAACCAGCAGGCAAGGTCCATTGTCTCAGCGAGGAGAATTGATACGCAGTACTTGATGAGCCTCTTTTTCTTCTTCTTTTCCTTTGTAGAACAGAGATGACCTGTCATTAACTCACTCTCATGGTGGTTTGAATCGTTTCTACCTGGGTATTAGAAGCTGGAAACAGGACGAAGGTCCTCACCACTGGGCATTCTCAGATCCAGCCTTGCATGGAGCCTCGCTCTTTGGCGCTGTTAATTCGTGCCTCTCATAAGATAAGTTTCGGCTTCCTCCCACGAATGAAATCTTTTGACCACAGTCTTCATCTCGTCTATGATGTAAACATCCATGAATTATACGGTGCATCTCAAACTGCCGCTCAAGTCAAGCTTCAATAGCATTTATTTTGTCCTGTTTAGAACCGTTAGAACTCTGATTTCTCACTCTCTAGAAAGCTGTTTCAGCACCTGAGCGAATGGATCCCCTCTCCCTCTCCCTCCCTTTCTTCTTCTCCTTTCGAACATGTGTGCCGTCTCTCAAGTCTCGCAGACCACTTAATTACGGATAATTAGCCCGCAGTACGACCTGAGACAAGTGACTCGTGCAACAATCCAAAGAAAAAAAAATCACAGAGCCCAGATACAGCAGCCCAACCATCCTGACATTCACCAAGCCTTGAATACGCGTGAAATTGTCTCAGGTTCTGAGTGCCACAACGACGCAACTCCTCGACTTCGAAACTGCCCGCGAAAGAAGCTTGTGCAACAACAGCTGGGTTGGTAGAGCTGACCCGATAAAATGCGCCACAGCAAATAGGCAACGCGTTTGTAGTCGGATCGAGTATTACAGACTTCTTTAACAATATAATAGTTTGCCGCATCATATCACATCTGCCGGTGATGGTGTTGGAAATCAGACAAGACCGTCACCGCCACCGCGTCATTCAAAATTCAGCTTGAGAAGTACGAACAGACATGGAGTAGGACAACAGGCACACTAGATAATAAGGAAACGCGGGGCTGAGAGCTGGCAAAGTCTGCGTGCTCTGTCGCATATCATAACCTAGGGATCTTGCTGCCAACCCAATTGTCTTCGACCACGCCATCTGTCTCAGCCACGCGGTGAAGCAGGGAGACTGAGCCCCGAGCAACGGGTGAAGTTCACGATGATCCTCGACCACGGATTCCGCGTAAGTGCTTGTAATTGGCAACTTACCAACGTGGCGTCAGATTTGACGCTGCGCGTCGGGGAAATACCTGAGCATTTTCCAGCCTCCTTTAGCATCTGCAAATCACGAACGCAGGGGAGATGAAGTGGCTTGCAGATGGCTTACGCCGCGATGATCGAATGTCTCGGTTCATTTGCGTCGTCAACGGAACACAGTGCCTATGTTGAAGAATATAATGATAAACATCTTATTCCCCTCTCCTCGTCATCATTTCTCGTTCTGATTCTCCAAGTCTGATCGTCAAGACAGAAGACAACTGATTCGCAATGAGCCTCGTGCGACAAATTTCTCTGGCGCTGGCCATTCTGGTATGACTTTCTTCTACCTCCAGAACGTGTTTCACATGGATGCCACTGACAATCTGAAGGCAAGCGTAGCTGCGTCTGGGAAGGACTGCATCTCGGCTGTCTCGTGGGGTGACCCTCGTGTTGACCTCTTTGGCGTCTCAACAGGGTCTACCATCTGGCACAAGTTCTATACTGGCTGGGACTGGCAGCCGTTTGGGGCCTTCGAGTACCTCTCATCGACAGCCAGCCCGGAAAGCTGCCTGACCGCTACAAGCTGGGGCGTAGAACGTCTCGACATTGTTTACGTGGATGGGAAGACTGGCGGCGTATCTCACATATGTAAGCATCATCATCCATCCTTACATTCAGTCGTGAGGACGTAGAACAACTCCGCTGACCTCAACCTCCGCGATCAGACTTTGGTGGTGGCGGCTGGGATCTACAAGACCTTGGGGGCCAGGGCACTGTCGGTGTCACCTCCGCATCATGGGCTGAAGACAGACTCGACATTGTCGGGAGAACCGGCAAAGGATCTTATGTGCACAAGGCCTGGACCGGCGATGCATGGTTCCCGGGTGAGGACTGGGAAGATTTTGGAGGGTTCTTCTTCAGCGACCCTGCTGTTGTCTCCTGGGGGCCAGGTAGGCTGGACATTGTCGGGCTCTCCGCTGACAACGGGTCGCTTCAACACATGTACTACGACCAAGGCTGGTCAAGGTGGGAGAGCCTAGGCGGTGGTCCGTTCGTTGGAACCCCCGTGGCTACATCATGGGGTCCAGAACGACTGGACTTTTGGGCGATCGACTCGGAGGGGGAGCTGAACCATCTGTACTGGGACGGGAGCCAGTGGTCAGATTGGGAGCAGCTGGGCGGCGAGTTCAGCGACACGCCCAGGGTTGTGCACTGGACCGCCTCGAGGATTGATATCGTCGGCAAAAACCTCAGCACTTCCAAGTTTCACCTCAAGAGCTACGACGGCACGAAGTGGAACCCAGATGGGAAGGATTGGTATGAGCTGGCCGGTCCCTTCAAATCGGAGCCGGGTCTGTTCGCCAAGTACGAAACGAGTGAGTCCATAATCCAGCTATTTGTGCCCAGTATTCTCTTGTCCACTCATTACTAACAGAGAGGCCAAGACTTTTTGTATGTTTTCGGCATCAACGATGATGAGGAGCTCAGGATGCAGATCTGGACAGGGTACGACTGGCAGCCAGGCTTCAACCAGACATGGTCGCTGGGAAATATCTCCATTCCCTCTGACGGGGATGCCGAGATGGAGAAATTTCAAGAGGTGCTCGGACCCTTGGAGCTTTGAACGTCCAGGCCTGTTCTGTAGCGGGACCTTGGGATCCATCGAGACACGGTGAGTAAAGGGTGACTAGGGTAGGCCTAGGGGAGACGGCCTAGTAAATGTCTATGATGGCAAATATTTGCAGGTCAATTTTTACGTCGATTCCCAAGCTCACATTGACTGAATGATGCTGTCTAAATTGTACCAAAGCCTTCTTGTCCCATGAAAGCAGTCGTCAACTCCCACCATTCTCATGCATACGAACATCTAGATATCTATTCGATAAGCCAGTCAATAATCTACAGGGCTGTCACAATGTCTCTCCTTGGGGGAGAGACCAAATCGCCGGTCACCTTCACAGCAGAGCTGAACTGGGCAGCCACGCTTAGCCAACATGGTGAACTTGGGCCATTGGTTAAAGTTTGGGAAATAGTGGTCATAAAATATTGTAATGAAAGACTGCCTGCTGCCCAGGCGTGCCAGGCACTCAATCATGTCGAGCCAAGTGTCCATGGGTGAGCGCTCAGAAACGTTTCAAAAGTCACCATTTGGAAGAGCCTAGAGATGAAGAGAACGCAGACTGATGGCGGCCATCTGAAATCTGTGACCCATGCGGGGTCATTGGTTATGATTCAGTCTCACTTCAGTTCTCGAAGGAGGCTGCATCCGCAAGTGAAACAAACCAACAGAGCTTGGGAGGAAGTCAAGTGTTAGCACATGCTTACGTAAACCGACCTCCTCCAAGACGAGCACATTGGTACATATAAACCCCTTCCACAACCCGGCCTTACGTAACCCCTCAACCTTCGCACCTACATGTCGAGACAAAACAGATTGCCTTGCTCCGGAACAGGTGAGGATACAAGAAATGAGCAAAAAGAGGGACTACTCGGACTCGAACCAAGGACCTTGGGATCTGCAATCCCACGCTATAACCGCTTAGCTATAATCCCTTTTCCTTGTTGGACTAAGCCTGAGAAACCTGCATTATAATCCCTTACATGATGGGTCTACCCGAGAAAGGAATAGGCCTCACTCCGTGTGCTGCCCATGAACGGCTGCAAGAGACCCCTGCATTTTCTTCTACAGTAGCCTACCAAGCTAGGGAGAGTCCAAAGAAGCCATGATTCGACCAAAAACATTGGTGATCGAAGAAGAATCGGGAAATTAATCAGCAGACATAGTGCTTGAATGGGACGCTGCTGAGTACATCTGAACAGTAAAGTCTCAATCCAAAGATATGCCCAAAAATTCCGTGGTTTTCATGACTCAAAAAGAGGCGTTTTCAATGGCATGTTCTTGGGCATTACTATTAATAGATCAAGAAATTGTTGTATCCAAATTCCCCTTGCCATCTTCAACCTAGAAGATTATGCCCTTGAATTTCGTATGAAAGAACATTGTTGCCTTGTGCATATTCATTTCCACGGCCACAATATGATTTTCTCCAAACTACGCTCTTCCTCATGTCGGTCCTCAAGAGGATTGATGTAAGGCGACGAGGATATCGAGGAACAAAAGCCACACGGGCGGTCCACTCCGCTCAGTCATAGCTGATCAAAGGAATCAACCCACGCCACCCAGAATGCTCACACCGCTGACAAAAGACCGTACTTTACGGTACCCTGCCTTATACCCTGTTGTGTAACTCTCCCAGACTAAATGCTCTTAGAGAAATCTACAATGTCAACGTTACTACTCATGAGGTTCCTGACCCGAGTTTCGCTTACCGGTGAGGTCTGGCCTTGCCTCGGGCCTTGCTAAGTGCCCAGGTGCCTGTAGATCTACAGAGGCTGTGCGATTATAACATTATTCACTAGTGCATAAAATAGTCATTGTCAGGAGTCCTTCTATTCATAGTCTCATAGCCTTCCAATTTGCTATTACCCCTACTGCTTTGAGGTCTTGGACTCGAACGTTGTGCTCACTCCCTCAATGAGGCCAGCTTGTTCTAATACTCTAGATACTGTTAGAGGCCTTAGAACCTATATTTCCCCCCAATCTTCAGTCCAAGGGCGCTCGGAAGCAGCCGTCCTTGGAGTCGTAAGGCCGACTTGTGGCCCTAGCGGTCCAAGTGCTGACATTCATAAATTCGGGCGAGTCTTAGATTCTTGCCGGACTGTCGGCGGCCCATCGGGACGATGCGGCGCTTGGCAATGAACTGTGAGGCTGTTCAAGATGGAACGTTCAGTGGTGTTGTCATTACCCGGCGGCCAATGTTGTGGGCTTTTGCTGTGCACTACTATGGGGAAGGAAGACCACAGACCACTCGTCAGTTCGTACTCGCCCAATGATACTGGAGAGGCTTACAGGTATAATCAACTCCTCTTCGTATTCTGCTTAGCATTTCTTCGTGTCATCCAAGTTGTAACGTTCCTCTGCTCAGATTTGTGAGGCTGTGCCTCGACATCCGCTCACCAAGTAGGCAACTAGTGTTGAACCACGTATCCTACCTCCCTACTTTAGGTAATATCGAGAGAGTAATTCAAAGTATATATAATGAGGCAGACCGCCTTTGACAACAACAATTGTATCTGGCCATCCAAACCTCGACCAACAAGACCAACTGGATACTTCTTAAGCAGCACACCAATCAACTATTCACTCGCTTCTTCAAACCTCAAGAGTCCCATCACAACCGATTGCCAATATGCAGACCACAACCACCTTCTCGCTGCTCGCCGCCGCCCTGAGCGGTCTCGCATCCGCCGCGACCCCTAATGTCTACATCAACGCGTTCAGCTACAGCACCGATGCGAACACCACTCTGACTCTCAACCTCGGCGAGGTCTTCACCGACTCTGCAGCGCTGAACCAAGTCTCGACCCTGTACCTCACGGGTCTCTCCAACGCCGAGCTCTCGATCGATACTGTCGTCTGCACCCCGTACAAGGATGCCGAAGCCAGCGTGATCGGCGGCCTGCCATTCTACGCAGCCTCGCCCGCTGCTCTGCTCTCGACCAACGAGGTCGTGATTGGCAGTATCTACTGCTCGAGCACTGCCTTGAGCTACTCTTAAGAATGGGTTTGGGTGCCCTGTCTGGAGAGCATTTGCAGGGGCCAAAGCACCAAGGAACTCCATTGGGAAGAAGTATTCGTGAGAATCATGTCTTGAACGGGAAAGGAGGGCTTGACGGACTGATCGGACTGCAGAAAGGCATCGTTGTTTGTTTATTTATTTATACATACTGATTACTCGAGTAATGCATGTACAAAGTCTTGTGTGCAAAGCTTTTAGAAAGTTTCACTGAGGTTATTGTACAGATGCGAGCTTGTAGAGAATATATGCCCTAAGCAACATGCTACATAAGTACTTACTTTTTGGGAAAATGCATCACCCCAAAATCTCGAGATGTCAGTGGCCCAACAGTTGACCTTTTGAAAGCTTGGCAAGAATACTTCGGGAAAGGAGTTATAATTTGATCCAGCAGTATCATGATCAAGATTGCTTTGTTCTTTGTCCTCCTATCTACCTTTCTTTTTCTTGTCTGGTAGGGGAGGCAGGGGAAGGGGACCACTTGAATCTCTTAATAATAGCTTGAACATGAACACTGGTACCAAGGTACCAAATATTTACTAAACCAGGTACCTGGATAATCATTTGCATACTCACAAAAGTTGTGGTAAGGGTTAGGAGATGTGATGACGAGGTATAGGGTTCTTTGGGGTTGTTGGTGAAGCCCAACTTGTTCCTGTTATCAGCATTGACCTGGTCCCTCCCTTTCTGATGTTACGTGTTCGTCAAACACGTCCATTCAACCATCAACACACCTTTCTCAACAACACCACCCATACCATGTCCACAACAATGCCCAAAGAGAAGGCAACGCCAGGGAAGGTGCCTGCAGCACAGCCTGCGCTGTCTTCCCCATCCAATATTCAGCAGCCAACGCGTGCTGACGCCCAAATTGGTTCCCAGCAGGCACTGACAACGGTCTCCCGTGAGTACGCGTTCTTCTTCCACGTCGTTGCAGTAGGCTCACATCCACATCATACCAGCTGTTGTCTTCACCAGACCCACCGGTGAGAAGCTGGAGGTCTATCCATCTTCGAATCGACAACTGGATCGCTTGATCGACAACTTCATGCGCCCGCAAGAAAATTCCAGTCCACAAGGCGCTTCCCGTCCTTCCACCCAGACTCCACCGACGGTACGCACTATTACGATCCGATTGAGACCAAGGTACTGACAGGTTTTCTGCGATACTGAAGACGGGAAAGAAGAAGGGAGATGAGCAGCCCAAGAGGGTAATGGATATATCTCAAGCAGCTATTATTTTTCTTGAATCAGTATTGACAGAGATCTACAGATTCAGCATCCACCCCAAACTGGCAACGGCCAGAAAGTCGGCAAGAAGAAACGCGGTAGCAAGAAACGTCGCAAGTTCCAGGTGGGCCGCCTTACGCATGAATAATTTCTCTTACGAATTATGACTGACTGCTCTGCAGCAAACGACTGTGCAACATGCCATCCAGCAGTCTCTGCACGACATGATTGAAGGGGAGAAAAGCAATGTCAACATCAAAACTGAAGCAGATTAAGGAGACTACATGTCTATAATCACAGGTTTCGCAAATAGTAAACCACCATTTCCAAAGCCTGGATTTCAGATCGATGTATCTAGTGGCATTGAAACACGAATCCATTGCCGGCTGTCCACCTGCAGTCTCTACCCATGACCGCATCGCAGGTCAAAAGTCTCAGCAATTCGCCGTTGCCCAGAAACTTTTGTGCTCACGGAAAGACTATGAACAGAAAAAGACTTGTCAACTTGGTCAGAACTTGCATGACTGCCCCGTACCTGACCAGCCTCAAGCCAACATGGACACAGGACATCTCGTGTATGGTGGTCAAGAATTCCACATATTACATGCAGATTCCTAGCTGATCAGTATCCCTTATCATACGAAACAAAAAGCGGCTTCGAGACTCAGCCTCCTTTGAAAGAAGCAAGGTAGAAGGAAGCGCAGTATGCACTTGCTCCTGTAATCAGGGGGCAACGCCAGCCATTGAAAGCTATTGATGTGGACTAAGGCGGCATGCCCCGAGAGGAAAAGACTCAGGCCAAGGCAACACATAGTATTATATTTCTGATGATCCGGGTTTATACCTCGCAAAGCAAGAAATTCCTACCAGCATGGCAGTAATGGATGGTGTTGTTGTGTTGATGGAATCTGGAAGGGACAAAGGACGGTACAAGACCCTAACCCTGTCGAGACCCACCCCAACCTCTGACGTCGCCTCCCAGGGCTCCACGCCACTTCAGCCAGTACAGCATGCATAATCGATAGAGCTGGTCGTAAGACTAATTGCACCACTCGACTCAAAAAAGACAAGAAACAACAACTCGATCCATTTCTCTCCCAACGAGCCCGGTGAGAGAGTAACGACCAGCCCATCACAAGACCATCGCGCTTCCGTTTATGCCCTCCCACCACCACGACCGCCCTCTCCGACAGCCACCACCATGAGTGGACGGCTCCTGGCAGCGGGGATCGTGCCCCTTAGTACGCGACGCGCCGCCGCTCTCCCAGAAGCCGCCGTCCGCCAGTATCACCGCTTCCGCTTCCCGACCGGCGGTCTTCAGCGCGCCGACGCTGCGATACGAGCGACACGGCAGCGCATGTGGTTCCCGGGGAACGCCTTCCACAATGCAGTGACGGCACGCAACGCCTCCTTCGCGAGGTTCTTGCCCAAGTTAGCGGCCAAGTTTATCAGGCTGCCGGCCATGTTCGGCGGTCTGATGATTGGTGGCGTCGCATGGATACAGTATCAGGCTATACGTGAGTGTACTTGGTCCCATGGGGAGGAGGCTTCGGGAGGAGGGGCAGACATGGCTCAGGAGGCCGGGGCTAACATGTCACAGAGGTCAGCAACTCGGCAACAGAGATGTACAAAAATGCGAAGGGCATGGCCTCGGACACGGCTTCGACTTTGTTCGGTGGCGCAAAAGACATCGCCGACCAGATAGGGAGGGGGTGGGAGAACACAAAAGACTCCGTCGAGATGCCGGAATGGATGCAGAAGATATTGCGGCTACAGGAGGAGATGGGAACAGGAAGCGGTGGACGAGGAGGACCGGACCCAGGAAACGAGCCACCGAAACGTGGCAAGACCTCGGCAGCACTGGCAGGCGCATCGGCAGGCGCTTTCACCGTTGTGGAAGATGACAGGGACGGCGAGGAGGTTGCAAAGGATGACCAGATGATGGTCTTGACCAAGAAGATGATCGAGATCCGGAACATCCTCTCCAAGGTCGGCCAGACGAGCGCGCTCACCCTGCCGTCTATCGTTGTCATCGGATCACAGTCCTCCGGGAAGAGCTCGGTGCTGGAGGCCATCGTGGGCCACGAGTTCCTGCCCAAGGGTTCCAATATGGTGACAAGAAGGCCAATCGAGCTCACACTGATCAACACCCCCGAAACCAACACCGAATATGGCGAGTTCCCTGATCTGGGCTTCAAGACGACAGATTTCTCATCCATACAAAGGACCCTCACGGACCTCAACCTGGCTGTGCCGGACACCGAATGTGTGTCGGACGATCCGATCAGGCTCAGCATTTACTCCCGGAGCGTTCCGGACCTATCGCTCATCGACCTACCAGGTTACATCCAGGTCGTCGGCCAGAATCAGCCTCTCGAGTTGAAGCAGAAGATCACAGAGCTGTGCGACAAGTACATACAACCTCCCAATGTCATTCTTGCCATATCTGCGGCAGACGTCGATCTGGCAAACTCGACAGCACTGCGGGCAAGCAGGAGAGTAGACCCACGGGGCGAGAGGACAATTGGTGTCGTCACCAAGATGGATCTGGTCGATCCTGTGCGAGGCGCTGCCATCCTGTCGGACAAGCAGTACCCCCTGCGCCTCGGCTATGTGGGAGTTGTCACTCGCGCGCCTGGTGTCGCAGGGCTGTTCAAGAAAGGCACGGGTGGTAATTTGACATCCGTCATTGCGAAGAACGAGAATGCATATTTTTCGTCGCATCCAGTCGAGTTCGGAGCTGAGGCAGGGACCAACGTTGGCACACTCACCCTGCGCAAGAAACTCATGCATGTCCTGGAGCAGACCATGTCCGCCAGCCTTCAGAGCACGCACGACGCCATCAAGCAAGAGCTTGAGGAAGCCACGTACGAGTTCAAGGTGCAATACAACGACCGACCTCTGTCAGCAGAATCATACCTCGCCGAAAGCCTGGACGCATTCAAGCACTCCTTCAAACAATTCACCGAGGAGTTCGGCCGACCACAAATGCAGGAGATTCTGAGAAAGGAACTCGACCAGCGTGTGCTCGACCTCCTCGCTCTGCGCTACTGGAACAAGCCCATCACCGACCTTTCACGGCCTCCGCCTGAGGCCGACACACTCGCTGACCTGCCCAAGGCTGACCCCGGCTCCCCCTACTGGCACCGGCAGCTCGACGCCTCAACCTCCGCACTTACGAAGCTCGGTGTGGGGCGCATGGCGACGAGCGCGGTGGCAAGCGCGATTCAGTCGCACATTGAGCGGCTGATCGCCCAGTCGACGTTCGCGAACCACCCGTTCGCGCGAGAGGCCATCACAAACGCTGCATCGAGTATTCTTAACGAGAGATTCTACAGCACGAGCGACCAGGTCGAAAATTGCGTGAAGCCTTACAAGTTTGAGATTGACGTCGAAGACCGAGAGTGGACAGCCGGTCGAGAGCGTGTCGGCAGCGTGCTGAAGGGCGAGCTGGAGGCGTGCCAGGGGGCGCTGTCGAACCTGGAGAAGGTGGTTGGCGGGCGGCGAAAGCTGAAGGAGGTGATGAACTTTGTGGACAAGTGCCGCAAGGGAGAGATCATCGTCGAGGGAGAAGGGAGGATGGGTGCTGGTGGATTCAGTGCTGCGTTGTTAGAGAAAGGTACGCACTACCAACTTGATCACTCTTTTTCTTCTTTTTTCTTCTTCTTTTGGCTCACCAACCCAACTGACATCTCATCCCAGGCCGAGAAGCAGTCTTCCTCCGCGACCGTGCCGACATAATTAACATGCGCCTCCTCGCCGTTAAATCCCGCCAGTGCAGAGACCTCAAGAACAAGTACTACTGTCCAGAGGTCTTCCTGGACGCGGCGGCCTCCAAGATCGCCCAGACCGCCGTGCTCTTCCTCAACGTCGAGCTGCTGTCCGAGTTCTACTACAACTTCCCGCGGGAGCTTGACGTGCGGCTGGGCCGGCACCTGTCGGAGGAACAGATTGAGCGGTTCGCCAAGGAAGACCCCAAGATTAAGAGGCACCTCGAGGTCATCAGGCGCAAGGAACTGCTCGAGCTCGTGCTGGAGAAGATGGAGAGCCTGAGGCAGCTCGAGGGGCGGGAGAGGCCGCGGCACGAGGCCGAGGCGAAGCGGGAACGGGGTGGACGATGGGGTCTGTTCTGAGATCAATCGTCTGCAGTGCGGTTGTTTAGTCTCGGCGCTATACCCATTGTTTCACCAAGTTTGTGTCTGGTCATCTACGATAAAGGAGGCGGAGGAGTCACCATTGTTCGGTCGTTCACTGAGAGGTCAAGTTATCAACCAGCTGCTTTCTCTCTACTCACAGCGAGCCGTATATAGCATCAAATTACACATCTCATATCATGGTCCGACATGCTGATTGCCTTTCTGGATATTCCCCCCCCCCCCACCCCCTCCAAATTTCTTTGCTCTAAATCAAATGATTTTGCACATGCCGTGAAGATTGTACGCTCTACATTCCGCAAATCGCTATTTGCGCAGTACTATGTACTTATATGAATGTCTTTTGTATACATCGCTTAAAACGCCAATCGTGCCCCCCAAAGATTATGATGATCACAGCCGTCATACAACAACACAGGATAGCCAACATGCTACGCCGGATCCGTGCTCATCTGCAACGTGACCTCCCACTTCAGAGCCCCGCCCTTGCCGTAGCCCTCGCCGAGGCGGTTCTGCACGATGCGCCCTACCCGTTGCCTCAGCTGGGTCAGGGCGGTGTCGTCGCAGCCGCGGATGACGCACAGCTTGACGGTGGCCATGCAGAGCCCGTAGTGCACCTGCCAGAACTGTGCCTCGTCGACGCGCGACACGGCGGGCTCGCTCTCGATCTCGCGGACCACGCCGTCGGTGTCGGCCCCGGCGGTGCTCTTATCTGCGGGGCCGGAGGTGCCGGTGCCGGCGTCGGGTCGGCCCTTGTAGGACATGAGGAGCATCAGGCCCTGGGCGATGGCGAGGCGCGAGCCGAGGACGAACATGGACACGGCGATGGCGATGCAGATCAGACGGTCGAGCCAGACGAAGGAGGTGATGGAGAGCAGGGGGAGAAGGAGCATGAGGAAGCTGAAGAAGAGGGTGAGGGAGTGGAAGGGGTTGGCGAGGATGTCGGGCAGGAAGCTGGCGAGGTAGGATGGTCGCATGACGCGGCGGATGCGGGCGTGGTTCTTGAGGCCGTACGCCGAGACCATGGTGCTCAGCGCGGCGGCGAGGGAGGCGGTGTCGACCTCACCGGCGCTGACTGCGTGGTCCGCACCGTGGGCATGGCTGTGGGCATGCGGGTGGTGGGGCGCGTGCGAGCCGACGCCCTCGAGGACGTGCTTGAAGTTATGCGAGAGGAGGTCGAAGCCGCCAAAGACGAGGAAGACGCTCAGCGCGAAGCCTGCGAGAACCTCGACCCTCTGCAGCCCGAAGGGATGCCGTATGCTGCTCCTCCGCCAGACCTCAAAGTTCCCCAGCACGTCGACACCCATGCAAATCGCGGCCGAGCCGACATCGAAGAAGACGAGGTGCGACAGCGCGGTCATGGCCAGCGAGCCGCCCGCCGTGAAGAAGACGTATGCCGCTATTAGGCCATGGCAGATACACCAGTAGAAACGAGCACGCTGATCCTTATGCATCGAGGCCCATGCCTCCTTCAGGGTCGGCACGGGGAGAGAGGCGGGGAGAACAGGAGGCGGTCGACGGGGCGGTTCCTTGATGATCTGGTGCTGCGAGCTTATCGAGGAGTGCTTGTACTTGTGACCACGGCGCTGGCCTACGTTCTTGAATTGCGATACACCATTAGCCCCCATCTAATCGTGGGCAGGAGGACAGCAACAAAATGCGCCATGGCAGGCGCCCGAGGGTGGGGAAGAGGGGGGGGGGGGGAAGCGTACCGACTTCACAGGCGACGTGGAGATGAACTGGGTCTGGAAGTTGAAGGGGCTGGTGGTGGTAGAGGTCGGCGTCGCGGCGGAGATGGCGACATCCGGGGCTGAAGGAGGGTCGGACATCCTGCTCACTGGCCGCCTTGGCGAGGCGGCCTCGTGGGGACTGAGGAATGCGCGGTCTCGGGACGGAGGGAAGAGGTCGTCTATATCATTCCAGTTGCTGGAGCTGCCGTTGCTGGAGCGCGACAGGGGCCTATCGAGGTCGATGATCTCGCCGTCGTAGTCGTCGTAGTCGTCGTCTTCAGGAGGAGGCTGGATCAGGAGGGGGAGGATTATTGGAGGAGGATCATTGGTCAGACCAGAAGCCATGTGCTCCAGGGTCGACGAGGCGGCCAGGAGAGAGAGAGAGAGAGAGGAGGGGCAGAGGGCGAGAGGATGGATGAATGATCCAGAAAGTCTGGAGTAACCTGAACCCTTGTCAACGTGGGCGCGGTCGGAAGGAAGAGAGGGTGGGCCTTTTCGCAATAGTACTGTACAGCTCCCAGCAGAAGGAAGCCAGTTGCTGGATTAAGTCTAGTGCAATACAACTTCACAATAGTTTTGTAGATCGGGACGTGGTCTTTGGAGTTGAAGGAGAATGAATGAATTGCATTGACAAAGAAGACGAGGGAGGAGACGACTCCGCTATGTATCAAGAGAAACTGTTGAACACGACATTAGCCCGCCAAACCTTATTACGTATGTCTCCCTTGAAGTAAAGTGTGCGTAAGAGAGCCTAATTATTTAAATAGGATTCTATATATTATCTTCCCCAATGCAAAGCATTGATGCTTGCTCATCAGCCTCGCCGCAGTCAGTGCCTAGTACAGGGGGTGGATTCAGGGACCGCCCCTCCTAAAAGTCAGGGGCACGGGGGCTCTATTGTAACTATGTAGTGAGTGCGGAGTGCCTCCGCAGTGCTTCTGCATAGTACCATGTACTACTATACTGCTATCCTGCAGTAGGTCGATAGCACTATGGGCTCCTGTGGTAACTTGGTTCGGCAGGCATTCCTTGCCGGAAAGCAACCCTTCCAGCCTGGCATTGAAGGTTGCGCGTCGTAGTTACATTGAAATGACCGCGACAACCTCGTTCGCTCAATGTTCCTCCTGCGACCCAGAAGCGGATGCCAGGGGCATTCCGTCTTCCACCAAACCGCCGCCTCTGACCCAAGTATCTGAAATGTGAGGTCCCGCCTGGACAGGCGAGCCTCGTTCCGCCTTACGCTACAAAACGCAAAGACGCTGACCTCAGCGGACCCCCGAAAAAACAGCGCCGCGCGCCCACCACCATGGAGCCGTCATCCCCAGTTCAGGATGTCCAACCAGGTGGCAATGGTGTCACGGATCGGTCGCAAGCGCAGACCCAGGCACAGACTTCCCACAAGCGGAACCACTCGAGCGGAGGTCTCTTTTCCAAGTTTTCCTTCTCACGAAACGCATCGGAACAACCGCAGAAGACCAACCACCACCAGCAGCCATCCCAGTCGAGCCCACGCGAGGCAGACAAAAAGGGCAATGCCCCGCCCGCCACATCACCAGCACCGCCGATTGTCCCGCTATCGATCGCCAGCGCGCTGCAGCAGCAGAAGACACGTCGCCGCCGGGGCTCCTTGAGGAAGGTCGCGCTGCTGGGGCGCGGGGCCCAGAGAGAGCGGCGCGAGGCCAGTCGGGCCAATCTCAGCATCGACGTCAAACAGGCTGAGGCGTGGGGCACGGAGATGATGAACAACAACGGGCAAGATGAAGAGAGCAGCGGCCTGGGGCTGGGGATATCAGATGCCACACCCCGTCCCTCCATGGACGGATACGCGAGGAGGACCACCACAAACAGCACTGCACCTGCCGTGGCAGCAGCAACCACCCTCCTCGCTTCGACAACCGGAGGAAAATCAAAGCCCAAGGTGGAAATCGACGAGCCCACGCCGACGAGCCCCACGATTAGTTATACCACGACGGACGATGAGGACGCGCTGCTCATGCGGCCCAACCCCTCAAGCCGCGGCGCCCCGGAGCTCGCATCGTTGAGCTCTGGGTCGGACAGCTATTTTGGCCATATCGAGGCCATGCCCAGGCGGAGGACAACCATCAGCCGGGCTAGGTCGCCACTGATCGCGGCCACGTCTCTGCTGACGACTGAGGATGACTGGGACTACTCAGAGACGGAGTGGTGGGGCTGGGTCATCTTGGTCGTGACCTGGGTCGTCTTTGTGGTGGGCATGGGCTCAGTATTTGGTGTCTGGGGCTGGGCCTGGGACGTCGGCACGACGCCGTACGCACCGCCCGAGCTGGAGGACGACCCTACCCTGCCCATTACCGGATATTACCCCTGTCTGATGATATTGACTTGTGTCATGGCTTGGGTGTGGGTTGTGAGTGCCTGGGTGGGCATGAAGTACTTTAGGCATGCTAAGATCAGCGGGGACTAAGGACACTATCAAAAGGTTTCCAAAGATTCATCCATCGCCACCGTGCTTGAGCGTCTGGGGAAAGCCTGAGGGGCGGCAGTCTTCGCCCAGGCCACCATATATGGCCATAACTAGGGTGCGAGTGTCATGATGAGGCACAGGCACAGTTTACTTTGTCGTCCGACAGTACGGAACTTTTGTGGAAGGATGAGGTCTGCTCGATCTGGGGAGAGAAAACATCGAGTTTGTCTTCATATCACCACGCAGAAATCACGGAGTGACAATATCGCGCAGCCGCAGGATCATAATCAATATACTACTACATTAATCGAAGGCATTGCAGCACCAAATAATACAAAATCCCCAGTACCCATCAAGAATCTGTCTAATATGGAAAGATAAAACGTCCATGTGAGAAGATGATGTGGTTCAAGGACAGTCTGCAAGCAGTCATTCGCCACGGCACAGAGGAATGTTCCAAGCTGATAGATAGAAATGCTGCCTCAAGTGAGTCCGTCATGATGAGTTGTCTAGGTGTGCTGCTGAAATATCGTGTCCGGCTGCTGGCTGCAGATGGCGGGCATTTGTGGAGGCTGGTGAGCTCCTCTCAGCCTCACGGCTCCACTGCGAGCACAGGCCTTCGGCAGGCCCCTCACCCGTGAGGCTGCCGTGGAGCATTTGAAGACATGGCCAGACGGTTCGGGCAGAGTAGCGAATCTTCTATGCTTAATCTGTATGAGTATCCTATCTACGCGCACACTTCTACATCTCCGCTTCCTGTCCCAAACAAACATACGGCTCAGCCACTGCAGCAAAACCTTGAAGTGGAAGAATCCTTGCCTCTTTGATATTGGTCGCCTCAGGTCTGGAAGTGGGTCTTCCCCAGGCAGCCACCCCCTGTCCTGACCAATCAAGACAGCCCAGTCGCGCCTGCCAGAAGACGGTAGAACCCAAAGGTCGATAGAACCTGCTGGAATTTCCATGGACACTAGTCTGCGCCAGGGGGGTGAGCCCAGAGCATTATTTTTTAGCTGCCGCAGCTCTCACTTCTTCTATCAACCAGCTCTCAATTCCTTTCCTTCCACAATTCCACCAACCCAACACACAAACACTCTTCCATCTTCGCACTCTTGTACGCAAGATCGCATTCTTCCCTCAGACATCGCGACTGTAGCGCTCCTGAGTTCCCTATTTCTCTCTCCATTTTCCAGTGATACCCACAAGGTAAGCAGCAACAGAACCCCCACCTCGTCAACAGCTCCCCCCCCCCCCCCAAAAAAAAACCCAACCCATCCAGCCCTCTTTCATTGTCCCAACAGAGGTCTTGCGCAAACAAGAATCGTCAGTCCTGCTCTTACGATTCCATTGAATCGGGCTCTACCTTACGTTTTGCAAAACTTCCCCCTCAGCGTGCAAGGACAGCTGTTCGCTCGCACTGGAGACAAGGCTGCCGTTTGCTCCTTAGTTTCCAAAGCGACCCCGCCACACATTTTAGCAGACCAACCCTACCATATCCCCAATGCCATCATCACCACCACCACCACCACCTTGCACGATACTTTTTCCAGACAGGATTGCTAACTCTCGCCGCAGTCTTTCACGAGTTTACGATCCTCTGCCCATCATGTCTGGCGAAACCTTCGAGTTCCAGGCTGAGATCTCTCAGCTTCTCTCCCTCATCATCAACACCGTCTACTCCAACAAGGAGATCTTCCTGCGAGAGATTGTCTCCAACGCTTCAGATGCCCTCGACAAGATCCGCTATGAGGCCCTGTCCGACCCAAGCAAGTTGGACTCGGGCAAGGACCTGCGCATCGACCTCATCCCCGACAAGGCGAACAAGACTCTGACCATCCGTGATACCGGTATTGGTATGACCAAGGCTGTAAGTATTACTTCTTTGTTGAAGACGGTCTCGATCGTTCAATCTGTCTGATTGCATACTAATAATAATCTTTAGGACCTCGTCAACAACCTGGGTACCATTGCCCGCTCTGGCACCAAGCAGTTCATGGAGGCCCTCACTGCTGGCGCTGACATCTCCATGATCGGCCAGTTCGGTGTCGGTTTCTACTCTGCCTACCTCGTTGCGGACCAGGTCAAGGTCATCTCGAAGCACAATGATGACGAGCAGTACATCTGGGAGTCCAGTGCCGGTGGTACCTTCACCATCGCTCCCGACACCGAGGGCGAGCAGATCGGCCGTGGTACCAAGATCATCCTTCACCTCAAGGATGAGCAGACTGAGTACCTGAACGAGGCCAAGATCAAGGAGGTCATCAAGAAGCACTCCGAGTTCATCTCGTACCCCATCTACCTCCACGTCGAGAAGGAGGAGGAGAAGGAGGTCCCTGATGAGGATGCCGATGCTGAGGAGGTCACCGAGGAGGGTGACGACAAGAAGCCCAAGATTGAGGAGGTCGACGACGAGGAGGAGGGCAAGGAGAAGAAGCCCAAGACCAAGAAGATCAAGGAGACCAAGATCGAGGAGGAAGAGCTGAACAAGCAAAAGCCCATCTGGACCCGCAACCCCTCCGACATCACCCAGGAGGAGTATGCTGCCTTCTACAAGTCGCTCTCCAACGACTGGGAGGACCACCTCGCCGTCAAGCACTTCTCCGTCGAGGGTCAGCTCGAGTTCCGTGCCATCCTCTTCGTTCCCAAGCGTGCTCCCTTCGACCTCTTCGAGACCAAGAAGACCAAGAACAACATCAAGCTCTACGTCCGCCGTGTCTTCATCACTGATGACGCCACTGAGCTCATTCCCGAGTGGCTCAGCTTCGTCAAGGGTGTTGTCGACTCTGAGGATCTCCCCCTCAACCTGTCTCGTGAGACCCTCCAGCAGAACAAGATCATGAAGGTCATCAAGAAGAACATCGTCAAGAAGTCTCTTGAGCTGTTCACCGAGATCGCCGAGGACAAGGAGCAGTTCGACAAGTTCTACTCTGCCTTCTCCAAGAACCTGAAGCTGGGCATCCACGAGGATTCTCAGAACCGCCAGGTGCTCGCCAAGCTGCTGCGTTACAACTCCACCAAGTCTGGTGATGAGCTGACCTCTCTGGCCGACTACGTCACCCGCATGCCTGAGCACCAGAAGAACCTGTACTACATCACCGGCGAGTCCCTGCCTGCCGTCTCCAAGTCTCCCTTCCTTGATGCTCTCAAGGAGAAGGGCTTCGAGGTTCTCTTCCTGGTTGACCCCATTGATGAGTACGCCATGACCCAGCTCAAGGAGTTCGAGGGCAAGAAGCTGGTGGACATCACCAAGGACTTCGAGCTTGAGGAGACCGAGGAGGAGAAGAAGCAGCGTGAGGAGGAGGAGAAGGAGTACGAGAGCCTCGCCAAGGCTCTCAAGAACGTCCTTGGTGACAAGGTCGAGAAGGTCGTTGTCTCCCACAAGCTGGTCGGCGCTCCTTGCGCCATCCGTACCGGCCAGTTCGGTTGGTCTGCCAACATGGAGCGTATCATGAAGGCTCAGGCTCTCCGTGACACCTCCATGTCCAGCTACATGTCCTCCAAGAAGACGTTCGAGATCTCTCCCAAGAGCCCCATCATCAAGGAGCTCAAGAAGAAGGTAGAGACCGACGGCGAGAACGACCGCACTGTCAAGTCTATCGTTCAGCTCCTGTTCGAGACCTCCCTGCTTGTCTCTGGCTTCACCATTGACGAGCCTGCCGACTTCGCTGGCCGCATCCACAAGCTCGTGTCTCTGGGTCTGAACCTGGATGAGGAGCCTGAGGCTGCTGCCGAAGCCCCTGCCGCCTCTGACGCTACGCCTGCCGCCGAGACCGGCGACAGCGCCATGGAGGAGGTCGACTAAATGCTTAATACGGAGCTCGGGTTTATAGGTTACGGCGATCGCATAAAAACAGGTTCAGGAGTTTGGTACGGATTCTTCGGTTTTCTTTTTAATGACGCCCCGACTGGCATTTCGCCAGTACCATCTGCGCGATAATTTCATCTTTATTTATGCGCCTGGATGTATTCTAGTACCTCTCGGAAAGGGTGAGCAGAACGGCACAATCCTAGGTAGACAATGATGATGCAATGCTAGATCAACTCGTGTCCCTTATGCATGCTTTGTGAAATGTAATTGTTCTGCGCCTACGATGATGACTGAGGCCTCTCGGCCTGTCTTCGCTCAAGAATGGCACATGAGCCGGTGACTCGCTACTTAATAGAGGTCTAATAGTGAGTGACCAGGTAAGAGAGAACAGCCAGGTCTGACCTGGCCATTTAACAGGGCTTCCAAGATCCTGCTACTACTTGTAGCAGGCGGTGTCTTCATTCTCACCCCATACCAAAGGAGCCGCCCCAACGACTGTTTTATATGTCATCGCGACTGGACTTCCGGCGATGAAGAAATCCTTGCGCGCGACGGTTACGCCCATATGCAAGAGCGAGAATAGCACCAGTGACCACCGTCAGGCCAACCCAGGCAGAGATGAAGATCCAGATCCCGCTAGACATGGCGATACCGGCTTGCTTATCAAATTGAAAGAAGTTCATACCAAAGAGGGACTATTGCCAAGCGGGGGTCAACAAGTTTCTGGAACCGTTTTGTCAAGTCGGAGAAGACTCACAGTTACGAAGCTGCCAGGCAGATAGATCGCGGAGACGATCGTGATCACTCGGACCACCTCGGTTTCGTTCGCCGCATGCTCTGATATCACCGCCAACTTCTTCGTCACGGCACTAGTCTCCTCCGCGAGCTTCTTCATCTCCAGATTCAGCCTTGCCGCCTGTCCCTGGTTGTGGAGGTCCACGGTGAGACTGATCTGCACTCGGGTCAGATGAAATATCCTCATTATACACTGGCCGTCGTGCTAACGAAGTATGCTGGTATTGGAAGACGGAACTCACTAGATGAATAGTGTTGTCAATACGGTCCTTCAGCAGCTTGAGGCTTTTCACATGGCTCCGAACACTGTTTTCCACCGACAAGATGGGGTCCGTACTGCTAGAAGATGCTTCCATGCCCAGGTGAAGCGAGGATAGCACTTCGAGGTTGCTCATGCAGTACCCAGTTGCCAAGTCTGTGTAGTCTCTGAGCATGCGTAGTCTTCGGAGTTGCTCGAAAGATTCTTTCCCAACGTCCGAAGTATCCGCAACCGCAGCGAGGGTATTCTGTTCGCAAATGGAGGAGGGTGGTCGGGGGTTAATCTCGTAACTCTTGTGTTTACACGGGCCCTTTTTGATACCGGCACGCGACACTCACGATCTTGTCATAGTCTTCCCCCATCCATCTCAGGTATGGTCTCCAGTACTGAGCATAACTCTGCAGGATCACATTGTGCAGACTAATCGGACGCTCAAAGACACTGTTCAGGAGATCTGATGGGTCCCGCGTTCCCGCATCAATCGACGTCAGTTTCCTGTACAACATACTCTCTTTGCTGCAATGAATCAATATATAGAGATCGCGATTGGCTTCGTGTCGATGGTAAACCCCAATGTGGCGTGTCGACCAGGGGTTTTGGCCATTGCGGTAATTTGGCTCCATGTAGTTCAGTTTATAGAGCAACTCAACTATTGTATCATCAGCTTTTCATGTATACTTAGTCCATCGTGTAAATGTAAACAGGTCCTTACAGCCCTGACTGTCGGTCTCGTAGAAGGCATCGTTCCCATTACAAGCTTCAGTATGCTGTAGCTCGTCTCCAAATGCCAGCACTACTTGAAGAAACTCAGGCCGCACATGGTACGAGTCCAGAAGGCTCGCCACCCAGGAGGGGCTTATGTTCAGCGGCTCTATTGTGCTGTCGGCGGAAATCGAACTTGCAAGGAGGATGGGTAGCATTAGCTTTGGCGCACAGATGTCTTCCGAGGCTTTACGGCGTGCGGTTGCATGCAGTTCGTAGCGTACATGATGCGTGTCCCCAGCCATTCTGAATTGCAGAAGAATTGTGAAAACTGTTCTTCTGTATGGATCCTGGACAAATGATTGGTGTATAGAAGCCCGTAAGTTATTTGGTATGATCACATGAAGGCTTTCATTGACTTACTGTCTGTCAGGTCGGACACCACGAAATCACCACCATCCGTCAAGAACACTTCATCGGGCTGTATTTGCTGCTCCTTCAGCAGCTCAAGTATGCGACGGCGTTCTATCATTGTCCAGGAGAAGGCATGCCAAGTTGTATCCGTGTGTTTCTGCAAGTAAAGGGGGACCAGAATCTCAGAGACTCTCGGATTAGTTCACTTTTGTCTTGTGCTAAGGGACGTTCACTCTCGAAGGAGCTCTGGGAGTAATAATCGAAGCAGATTGAGTATTTGATTTTGAATTATTCAACTTGGACTATCAAGTCTTGCTGGGAAAAAAGCCTTGAGCGATGAGGCGGAGTGATTCCACATTGGCACTATTATGTATGTGAGATTCTCGAGATCAGAGGCAGCGGTGAGGGGCGGGAACCTGTGCAAATTACCTAACAACAAATGAACCTCCCACGTTCCTGTGGATAAATGCCTTGGAGATCATTCTAGTGTTACCCCGCCCCTGGATGTGGAAGAGGGCCGAAATAAGCCTTGCCATAGTTGAGGGATGAGCCACCAGAGCCCTGTACTGGGCAAGACTTATTTCTTACTCTTCCTCCTAGCACAGCGTAGGTGCGCCACACCGTTATCGTCAACGCCGCGGTGGCCGTTTCCAGACGCCTAGGGTCTGCAACTATTGGGCAAAATCATGGTAGATAAGGCCGTCATGAGGACGCAGCTGGCTCCTGCGAGCCTTGATGCTTGCTGCCATCTCCCTGACAAGTCTGAAGTTAGCAAAGACTTCACGGGAAAGCCCATAGTCGGAAGAGCTTTGCCTTAGCTGGACCTAAACATGAGCAAGAAATCAGTCCTCCGCTGCCTCAAAACATTCATAACCTGTGCGCTGCATGATTTCCAACGGGACACTAACCCTAGACAGATTTTCAGGGCAATTAAAACTCCATTGGTTGCAGATGTGCTGCAGTGGAAACATCAGCTTCGAATCAAGTCCGTGGCGCAGGCTCCCTAGAGCGGGGGTGGGGAGGAGGTAATACCTGAATATTGAAATCATAGACGGCGGGGTACTTTTCTCGCAAGTAACTCGCAAGCTCCGACAATGTAACAACATATCGGCTATATCTCGGGGGCATGATGACCTTTTCCATACTGTCTTGCGTGTGGCGAATGCAGCAGTTCAGAGGCTCTCGAGGTGACAGCAACGATGGAGTTGAGAGAGACGATGTTTCGCAGCTCGCGCGAGAAACATGGCTCCATTCATATGCGACTATTTCATCATTGAATTCCGAGTGAATAGACGTTAGGTTTCCACGTTGGAGCCTAGCTTGCCATCCTTCGACCGGTAGGACACAGCGAGGACGGTCCCTCGCAGGACTTGCAGGACAGCAAACTGCCCAAAAAAAGACAGAAAAACAGGGACACGCGGACAAGAAGGTGACACTTGGGCTCCCATCCGACCCCCCCGGCATGTATGCCAGCTGTGCAAGCCACACTGCTGTCCACAGTAGGCAGAGAGTAAGTGCTGACGTGTCTGTCGCACCTCTTCGGAGCAACTATCGAGCGCAAATCCTGATGCCTTGCTGTCCAATGGTCCCTTGCAAGGGTGGCACCACACCTGTGGCCTGTACAGTCTACTTCGAAGTGCTTCTCTTCATGTGGCTGCGAGATAAGGGAAAAAGGAATGCGTTAACCGCAATGAGTACTATTATATACAAGGACAAATAGAAAATTAAAAAATAGAAAGGCAAATACCAAAGCCTGACTGCTGCTATTGTAAGGCTACCGAGCGGTCGGTAACCGGCTGACAGAACGACCTCTGACCCCTCTCGCGTACAAAAAAAAAAAAAAACTTGACAGCCTGCTTCCGTCATATTTCCGCCTGATCCTCACCATGATCGATTTATTCACCGGGAAAAGAAAGAAAAAATCTCTTTTCATTGATCCCAAGTAAAAACACTATTCTCCAACGATGACAGGTGTCGAGGATGACGTGGCAAGACCTCAACTACGGTAAGAAATCTTCAGAGTGCATGCGCGGGAATCGCGGAAGGACTGAGTTGTATTTTCTTCTTTTCTTGTTCCAATAGGCAGCAATTCACTAGCTTTCAAATCCTGGTACGTGTGGCATCTGGAGTGACGATCGAACTCAATGATGCACAGACTGATAAGACTTTGGCCAATAGTGCATCGTCCTGAGTGGTCTCATAGGCACAGGCGTCTTCGTCACGAATGCTGACGCTCTACAGCTGGCTGGTCCTGGTGGCCTGTTGCTTTGCCTCTGTCTGCTCAGTGTCATCACGATCGGTGTCAGCGAGACAGTGAGCCACCTGGTGCAGCTCTTCCCCGCGCCCAATGCGATCTTCGAATATGTGTCAACCTTTGTGGACCGTGAACTGGCCTGGGTGGTTGGACTCGCATACTGGTCAGTTCTTTCCAACTCATGTAATTTGTTAATCAATACGAGGGTGAGAAGACTCACTCTAAGCATCACAGGTATGCATGGACTTCTGTCTTTGCTACTGAAATGCTGACAGCAGCGACCATTATTCGATATTGGAATGCATCTCCCTTGTTAACGTCTATCATTTCCTACGTTGTGATCCCTCTCGTCTTGGTCTTCATCAATACTCGGCATGTTCAGGTACCATTACTCAACCCTTCATCCCTGATCCTCCTAGCATGAATTGCTCATACAGCTCCAGGTCTTCGGCTGGATTGAGGCCATCGGAGGAGTCCTCAAGGTTATCCTCATGGCCGCCATAACTATTGCTATTTACCATGCAGCCGACTCCAGTTGGCTCCCCCCCCTCCCCCCCTCCTCCTTGCGACACATTGTCACATTACTAACACTTATCAAGATAATGATGGAGGTGGCCAAGGACGTACGTGAATTTCATCACGTTTGTTTCTCAAGCACAGCTAATCAGGCATTTAGCAATCAACATCGGAATCGCCCCCAGTCAACCGTACACCGACCAAGTCGGCGTTGCGATCTGGTGAGCTCTAGTGGTCTTGTTTTAAGCGGAATCACGATGTTCAAAGGCCGCTGATCGAGACCTAGTGTGGCATTGCCCCTCGTGGCGTGGAGCTTCGGTGGCATCGAAAGTACAACCATGGCAGCTTTCGAGACACGGCCTCTACGCCGGCAAGACCCATTGGGTGAGCATCAGCAGCCCAACTACAATGCTCAGCCTCCATCGAGAAACTGGAGGCATCTCTTACGGCGGACTAATCCCCGTCGTGGTGCGTGGAGTCGAGATGCCGATTTCAATCAGCACCGCGGTGATCGAGATTTGAAGAGTTTGAAAGATATAGCGTGGGCATCCAATTCGATCCACTGGATTGCTGTCCTGCTCTACTTACTCTACAGCCTTGCGATTGCCCTCACCGTTCCTTGGAACTACTCCTCGGCCCCCTTGATATTCTCGCTGGAAAGTTATCCTATCAACTTTGGAAACAGCGCTTGTGGAAACACCTCAATGGCAGTATTCGTGCCTTTTTGTAATCACACAGCTAGCACTACCGATAAACAAACATACTCGCCAAATTTCTATCTGCCAGGTTTTGCGCACTTTATTAATGCCTGCTTGCTGTACAGCATTGTGTCATGCGGAAACACAGCTCTTTATATGGCCAGTCGTACCTTGTACGGCTTGGTCAGCAGCAAGGAACTGGAAAATGGAGCCAACAAATACATCCGCGGCATCACGCGGACAATCGGCTCGGTTGACCCAAGGACCGGAGTTCCCGTGTACGCTGTTGGCCTATCTTATTTGATCTTTTGTTGGGTTCCGTGGCTTGGTTTCAAAGACAACGAGGAGTGGGTGGGCATGAAGGATGTGAGTCTAACAATATTGTGTCTCAGCTTGAAAAAATGGAGCATACTGACCTCGAGTCCAGGTTCTTGCATTCCTTTTTGTCTCGTCGAGTATGGCCTACATTGTGGTCTGGACCGCTCTGTGCCTCGCATTCATTCGATTCTGGTATTGGTATGTTTCGCAGACATGGAAGCAATATCCAGACAAATTATTTACCACCAAGCAGGGCCAGAAAGTGCGCGGACGACCTCGACGATGACTATAAGCGCTTTTGTGAAGCGAAATTTCGTTACAAATACCGAGAACATGTGCATTACATGGTTCCACAGCCTCTAGCTGCGGTGGTAGGCTTGGTGGGATGTGTTCTTCTGATCATTGCGTCAAGCTCGATCTGGTGGAATATTAAGGCCCCAGTCTCAGTAGCCTGGCAAGCGGGTGTATATTTCATTGTAAGTATTATTCCACCTGATTTGTGTACTCATCTTATTCTCATTAACTCTCATGCTCCGCAGGAGGCAGTTATGCTGTTCTTCTGGGTCGTATTGAAAACAGTATCAGGTTGGGAGAGATTCTATGTTCATCTGGACAACAACCCTTCGAATCTCCAAGAGAGTTTGGAGAACCTTGTGCGCGCGGCGCTGGAGGGCGTGAGACGAGAAGGAGACCAGATGATATCTCTCGAAAATGCCAGCACCGTGAACGGGCAGGAAAGAGACCAATCGCTTTCTGGCTTGCGAATTTTCACATCGCCGGGCGATATTACTTCTAGCGCCAGTCACTTCTCGGTTGCTGCCTCACGGAGAACCTGAGAATAGTAGTAAAGGGCAAGGAAAATCTTGAGGGCGAGCCTTGCGATGCTATCAGCGTTTATCTAGACACAGTCCACATTAGACAACGTTTCTGTAGACAGAAAAAAAACCTCCTCCTGAGAGGGAAATTGTATTGACTCGTTCGGCTATGCTGAAGCATATGATTGTTGGTCATTCTTCATCTGGATCATCACCAGCTCCGAAATGCAAAGGTTATTTCTACTTGAGCTGTGCTCCTAACGCGGCGTTCAAATGCTACAAATGCTGGCCGTAATTAGTCACTCGCTATAACATAGACCCCAAACTTGTGCAGAAAAGTCCGCAAGTCTCACAATCCATTTTAGGTTAGTATTCGCGTGAAAAGCACCCATCCATGAAGGAAAAGGCTGCTGAGAGGTACCACGTACACAGCTGGGACGTATGCGCCCGCCTTCTGTGATCTTACATAAACTCGATGGGCCACACCTGCAGCTTCACATGTATCCCACATGACCGAAACTCTGTATCTCACTCTCCACACCTGCTCAACACCACCAAAGCAGCATGGCAGAACCACTACCGGTGAGGGGTTCTCGGCCCAACACCGACAGCAATGATGGGATGAGCAGAGACTCTTATCTGAGTGAGGTGATCTCTCCCCGCTTGGAGAACGCCAAGCACTATGCAGGACGCCGAGACTCCTCAAAAGAGGCAGCCTTTTTTTGCCGTTCGGAGCTGGAAAAAATATGGGATACGGAGGCCATCAAGACCGTCTTCCACAGATTAAGTGATACACAACAAAAAGTCATCAAGGACCAACTTCTCCTCTTCATTTCGTTCCTCGCCCTCGTCGGTATCGAATCGTCCTGGCTCTCCTCGTGCGAGGATCGATTGTTCAGCCAGCATGACAGGGTCAACCCGAGGTTCACCGACGAGGACGGGCCACTGTCGAGGGAGGAGCTCGTCAACATATTGGCCTTCCCCATCGCGCGAGCACGTCAGTGGAGGGAGCAATACATGTTCAGGCCGGCGACCGTAATACTTGATCCCGACGGGTGGGAAATTCAGAGGGTCGACTGGCATCAACCCTTGCCTTTCGAGAACCCAGACACGACGCATCCGACCCTGAGTAGACACGGAGACTCACCTTCTACCACGGGTGAGCTGGGATCGGGGACAGTGAGAGTGAGTGGCCATGACCAAATATTTGCCCGCACATTTCGATCATCTTTTTTTCTGATACCAGACAAAAGCTATACCAGATCCCTCAGGAATATGCCATTACAGGAAAAGCTGGCGCAGAGTGGAAACCGGTTCGTCGCAAAAAGCCCCCATGGCAGAAGATGTGCTTGCCTATCATGCTGATGGTCCGCAGCAATCGCCACCATTGGTCGTCGTGAAGTCGTTCTCTGCCAGTCAGCGTGTGGTAGACGAAGTGAAGAACATGGTGTTCCTGAAGCAGAGCCTAACGCGAAGCCCAAGCATTGCTATACATGACGCTATCATAGAGCAGAGGTCAGAGGCTGGCGCCTGTTACAGCATCATACTACCCTATGCGACCTTGGGCGATCTCTCTCTTTTTCTCCGCGATGGGGTCTCCGTTGATGAGTACAACACCAAGTGTTCAGTCTACGACATCAGGGATAAATTTCCCCGGATCGCAGAAGAGCCTCAAGGACTCGCTTCGGCACTGCTCGAACAGTGTCATCAGCTGGCCAAGGCCTTGAGATTCCTCCACAAAGGTTTCGTCACAAAGGACAACGAGTTCAAGGTTTTCTGCGCCCACCTGGACCTCAAGCCCCAAAACATTCTCATTTTCGATGAGCCAGGGGGCATGGTCGGCAAATGGAAGCTCTGCGACTTTGGGATTTCAGTCCTGCGAGCCAATCCCTTGCAGTCCTTTCTACATAAAGACGCGGGGATTCTTGCCGTCGGAGACTTGCGCTTGAAGGCTATGGGAAAGACGATCGTGACCATCTCGAAGCAGCAACCGTCCACATACCAGCCGCCAGAGATCGAGTGTCCCGTTGCGATCCCAGCTGACCGCGGCGGACGATCGATCGACATATGGTCCTACGGCACAATTTTCGCAGAGGTCTTGGCCTATGCTTCCAGGAGGTCCATCGGCGTCGAAGAGCTGCGCCAGCGTCGGATTCTTCGTACACGTCGCGATTCACAGCTTTATTACGAGAATGACCTGTTCTATACCTTACGACCTAGAGATCCTCCGCACCCTTCGTTCCCAGTCCCTTGTACTCTCCGACACGAGGTACACGAATGGTTGAACGAGTTCACCAGCGACACACCTTCGTCGACCTCGGACCATCCATGTTTCAAATGTTGGGCAGAGTGTGTGAGGCACATTCTCGAAGTCGACCCTTACAAGAGGCCTGAAGCCAGGACTCTCACCAAGTACTGGCTTCCTGAGCTCATCGAACACTCAGCAGCACATGGGGAAGCGCATCTGAATTTCAGCAACCCCAGTCCGAGAAGAATTAGCGATGGCTCAGCTATGACAGCCCCGGCTCACGAGGACGTTCACGACGAGCTAGCCCGGACCTCGACTACATCTGCATTATGGGAGCCCATGACCACGGCTGTCACCAACGACTCTTCGGGAACGAGTCGACATGCGGAGAATGTGTCCTTCACATCAAGTAGCCAGTCGTATCCGACCAGCATACTGAGCCTCTCGGGCTCCACCAACGTGCTGACACTCTCCTTCAGCCCTCCGCCAGTTGATCACGATGTTGATGGCAGCAAGCTGGTGTATCTGACGGAGCAGAGCATAGATATTGTCGATCTTGCTGTCTCGAAGAATTCACCAAGCGTTCAGCAAGCACACGTGAAAATTCCTCTGCAATTGAAGAAGTGCAAATGGAAGGGCATCCGGGTTGCTACTCCATACGCCGCGGTATGGGGTCTCGTCAAGAACACGCCGGTAGTAAGTGGGACTAATCAATTATCATGATCTACACCTAATAGCATCTAGGACTCAGAGAACTGAAGGCTGATACAATGAAGATGCGGGTCTATAACGTATCCACAGAAAGCTCAGCGGGTTCGAATGAGCGTTTGCTGTTAGATCTCATGGATGTCTCGATGCATTTCGACTACGCCAAGCGACTTGCAGTGTCGAGAGAAGGCTACGTGGCCTTGGTCAAAGGCAATGTCATCAGCATTTTCGATGCAAGGTCCGTATCATTGACATGATCTGAAACAACATGGCAACAAATTACTTACTGTTTTGTAGGAACAGTAGCTCTTCGCCCAAATTGTCGATTCCACTGCCGAGGGTGGGCTTGATCACCAAGTTTGTCGACATTGAGTTCGATGACACCGGCTCGAGGTTATATGCCTGGGGCAATAGAGATATACATGGTTTGCTCAACGTGTATGAGATTTCTGAGCATTTGCATGAGGAAGTCCGGATCTGTCAGAGGCAATTCAAGGTACGTGATCTGGTCTCTCACACACAATTTGGTCCCATCACTCTGCTGTTATTAACACAAAAAGCAGAATCACTTTTCTGGACAAAAGATTCGGGTCATAGTCCTTCCATTCCAAAACCAACAAGAGTGTATCATTTCTGCCGGACAAAAGCTGTTCCTCGGTTGCGTCAATGAGGACCGCCGAAAGCATCTGCTGGAGAAATACTCCTCTGGGCCAGACTGGACGCCACAACCTGCCCCAGAACCGCCAGAAGGATCAGATCTCATCGCAGCTTGTGCTTTGTATGGCTCATTTGTCACCCTGCAGGGCACCAGGCACCACCTGCGGAGGAAGGCCCAGATTTTTCAGCACGAGATCAGACCGAGGGACAACATCGACTTCCGGGCGCAAAAGGCTTTGGCAGAACTCAAGGGACCGCCTGACCCTCACGATGTGAACACAGTAGTCAAGATGAGTGTCATGTCGTGTCACGATGCTGATGGCCAGACTGCAGTGGTTGTGTCTCATAGGAAAGGCAAGGTCGAGGTGATCACCTAAACGTCCACAGAGTGTTTCCTGCTGCAAAGTTGAGAGCCAAACGTGGTTCAGTAAACAATTACATGCGGGTATCATGCTTACCAGGAAGTTGACGAGGTTCAGGGGCTTGGATTCTCGCAAAAGGTGTATCTAGCAAGTAACTATGCCGAATACGGTGAGCCCAAGTGTAATTAAAGCAAACGAAACAAGCAAACCGAGTTGGAACCTCTCAACCGTGTGTGTGGCGTTGTTTGCGAGCTCTGACCGCAACGGGGACAACATGTTTGATAGTGTATCATCTGCAAGCACGGAAGCACACCGGCTTCAACATCGACCTCTCCTGCTTCTACATTACTCCCCTTTGGATCCCCCCTTTCTCTCCAAAAGGGTTTTCTCCTGATACTATATAGACTCCATACGAATAGATCATACATATGACCCGATTTCTTCTTCCATCACTACAGGGCATTAACCCAAAACCACACAGGCCAGTACTTCTTGGGCTATCTTCAGGACACGACACAAGCAAGACGACAAGTCATACACCTCCCCCCCCCCCCAACTCTCTCCCCCCCTCTCTCGCCCACGCCAATAATCTCGTTTCTATTACCAGAACCAACAACATGGGTTCCTCATCATCAACAACAACCCTAGTCGTGGTACTCGCCATCTGCCTCATCACGCTCCTCGCCCTCGTCATCTTCCTCTACCGCGTCTACTGGGCTGACTGGGCGGACCGAATGAGGCCGAGGAGCCAGCGACGCCGGCGTGGCCGCAGCCGAGGCGATGAGGAGGAGCAGGCTGCCTAGTACATGAGGCAAGGGGGCCTGGAGAGAATCAAGATCATCCTGCCTGATGTTTTGGGATGGTGGGTGATTGTGTGTCTGAGTGTCAATAGAGGAAAGAGATAGGAAAGAGTGCGCTCGGAAGGGAAAGAGGAGGGGGGGGGTTGACGAGACGCGATGTCTATTAAAAGCCCCCCCCCCCTTTTTTTTTTTTCTTTCTTCTTTTTCTTTCTTTTCTCTTCCCCACTCCTGAGATTTAAATATGATCTCTGAGTGAGACTGAGCATCAGGCGTCTTTCCCTCATCGTCAGAAGGATTGTTGATCACCTTATTGATTGTCTAGTAGAGGCTCCCGTCCACTCCACCGCAGGCCAAACAAACATTTACACAAGGGCTTTGTTCACACATGACATTGTGTACCATGGATAACTCACTCAAGACTTCTTTCACCCAGTAATATTATCAAGAATAAAATCTAAAACAACAACAAGATCGTAGGACTCGATCACGTCAATTCTAAACGCCATCGCTGGCACTTCCACACCCAAAGAGCAAGATTCTTTGTCTCCCTCAATAGCAAACCACCTATCAATATCTTCGACCTCGAGCACACCCGACCAGAACTGAGCCCGTGATGCAGAAAAATAAAAAATAACGTAGTCAGGCCAGTCATATGAGAAAAACACCGTGTGCAATGTAGAGGTAGCGTTTCCCCGAATACATTCTTCGGTCCTCTAGTTTTTTTTTTATAAAAAAAAAAAGAACAATCTAAGCAATCTTTATGGAAACGAAAGTGGTGTGTGAAGGCAATCCTTCCCCCCCAACCATCCTCGCTGCCAGACGCCGGCCGTCCCTTTTAACCTTGCTCCTAATCTGCCCGCCCCCCCATTCTTCATGCTGTCGTTGGATTTCGATTTCGCGTGGATTGTATTTAGAAAAAAGAAGAAAAGCCCCCGCCCCCCCACCCCGCCATTCTAAGCATTACGCCGTCAGCCCCAGGTAATTGGGCATTCCAGAGTTGGAAACCCCCAAGCCTGTCCAGAATACAGAACTTCTCACAAATTGGAAATGTTGGACGCTCTTCCTCTTGCGTCCTTTGTCACATGACCTCTTGTCCCTCGTCCGCCTCGCGGAACTTCAAGCCTCCCTCGACGGCGATTCCACCCTTGACCCACTCAGTTCCTGCGACTTTCTCGAGAGGCCATCGGCTTCTGGCCCGTTTGAGCAGACCCTCTGTGACCTCCATCGCACCAAGCATGCCTGCAGCCTCAAACTTCTTGGCGTTGCCCTCGTGATCTCCGTCGTCCCCGGCGAACTTGACCCATTGCCACTCCACACGTGCGATACGGTGACTCGTCCGGCTTCGCATGCGGAGCGCATCACTCATCCCTGGGGGTGGGTCAAAGGGTAACCTGCTCTCGAGCAGGGCGTAGAGTAACACGCCGACGGACCAGGCGTCTGTAGCACGGCCATTGTACTCCAGACCCATGATCAGCTCGGGCGCCGCGTAGTCCTCGCTGCCGCAGCGGGTCGTCAGCTTCTCGTCGTCGGCAACGCGGCGGGACAGACCTAGGTCCGTTAGGGTCGTCACGCTGTAGGGATATGTCTGCCAGTCGATGCTGCGGTCTGCGAGCTCCTGAGGGGTGAGGTTGACGAGGACATTCTCCAGTTTGATATCCCGGTGCACGATGTGGCGTTCGTGAAGGTACTGCACTGCGCCAACGAGCTCCGCAAAGACCCTGCGGAGTAGTGAGGGCACAAGCAGATGGGAATGTGCGGTCGCCACGTCGAAGAGATCGCCGCCTGGGCAGAAGGTGAGGACCAGGATGGCGCGCGTCGGCTCGATGTTCCACGCCATGAGGTCTACCAGAGACGGGTGGTGTACACTCTGCATGATCTCCAACTCTCGCTTCAGGCTCATTTCCACCCGCTCTTCCGAGGCGCCCCCCTTGGGGCCATGTTCGCAGATCTTGACCGCGACCAGCGCTTTTCGGTCGAGACTCGATGTAGGCTCTGGTGTGAGGAGCCCATTGTCGACCATGGTGTGCTCTGCCTCGATCTCGTCCTCTGACGCGGATACATGGCTGGTAGCCAGTACTACGCGGCTGAAGGTACCCTGGCCCAGAGACTTGACGGCCCTCCATCTACGGAGCTTGCCGTCCTTCCGACCTCGGGCCTCAAAGTACTCGTATTTGGGGTTCAGCTTGGCGGCCAAGCTGCTAGAGTCACCCGCGGTTATAGACGACTCGCTCGGCGGCGGGCTGGGCGGCTTCTCTATCGGGGTCAGTCCTCGAGATTCCGACAGGTGTGGCTCCCGTCGGAGGGAAGCATGATTGTGAGTGCCGGGACGAGTCCCTGACACCGTGACCATACGCTTGGGAACGTTAACATGGTCTGGGCGATACTCGCTGATGCTCCTGTTTCGTGTGTGTATCTTGGTCTTGGACGCCTCCTTGTCGAGACGGCCGCTGTTGCTGTTGTTGCTGTTACTGCTGGTGGTGGTGCTGGTGGTGCTGGTGGTGGTGGTGCTGCTGCTGTTGCTGTTGCTGTTGCTACCACTGTCCTCTCCAGGTGCGTCGCCTGGCTTTGCTAAGCTCTTTCTTTTTGACTGGTTTGCTACAGCCGAGGCAATTGACTCGCCGTTGCTCGTGACCAGTACCGATTCCGACATGATGGTGGGCAGCTGTTGGGATGATGATGCATCCCTCGAGGGTGGGCGACCGTGGAGTCGCTTCCATGGACCTGGGGAATCGCCCGAGAGCAGTGGTGACGGCAGAGGGGTTACATCCCCCATGGCGGTGATGATGGGGCTCGGGACCCGTGAGCTGGCCGCAGAGCCCAAGCCGCGGCCAAATGCGGCGGACTTGATGCTGGGCGTCCGAGAAATGGGCTTCAGGCTGGGAGCAGAGGACTTGCGGGACAGGGATAGGTTGGCGGGCCTATGCGAGTCTTGCAGGAGGAGACCCTCTGCGTTCGAGATGGTGTGGGACTCGTCTGCGATAGGCGACAGGGTCGAGTGCTGGCTATATAGGGGATCGGTAGGTGTCTGAAGCGGGTTGCTGGGGGTGGAGGAGGGAGACTTGTAGTGGTCGTGGTGGTCTTCGTAGCCCGAGTCGACGCGCTGTGGGGTCGAGTCTCCCGGCGGCAGATTCACGACCGGTGGGGGAGGAGAGGCGCTCATGGCGTGGTTGTGGCTGTTGTCGTATCGCTGAGGAGAGTAGGAAAGGAAAGCTGCCGTCAGGGACGAGGGCAGCACGTCGGGGCCCGGGGGAGATCGTGGGGGCTCGAGGCCAGCGCTCATAGCGACGGTGCGGCTGTTTCGAAGGTTGAAATCGTGCAGGGCGTCTGTCGCAGGACCCGCGCTCAGGGAGTCGGAAGTTCTGCCGGCATGAATGCGACTCTGCATAGAACCTGCGGCTCTGGTGTCTGGGTGTTGCAGGGATTTGATCTGTGGAGGTCGAGCAGACATGATCTGGACACCGACGGCGCTGCGGCCCCCGTCAGGTCAGGTCGAGGAAAGGGAGAAGGAAAAAGAAGAGTATAGAGAAGAGAAGGGTCGAGCCGAATAGGTGACGGGAGGGATCCTCGCACACAGAAGGTATCTATCTGTCTGTATGGTCGTCAGAAAGCAGAGACCGACATCAAGAGGTGTGTGTGTGTGTGTTGCCCAAACAGCATCAGTCACGTCGCTTGAACAAGATTGGCTGCAGCCAATTCTGGCGGCAAGCCCGAGTCGCAAACCAAACGCAAACAAAAACCCCGTCTCCATGTGCCACGCACGGTTCATTGGCGGGAGCCGGGCGCATGGTATGCCTCTTGAGCGTATCCTCCTCCTCCTCCTCCTCCTGTCCGTCCATGCATCATGGTGGATGCTGTGGAGGAGGTTGTTTTGTTGTCGTTGTTGTTTCTGGGTCCCGAGGGAAACTTACCGTAGTTTTTATGTGTGCAACAGCCAAACCAGGGAGCAAAACACTGAGCTGGAGTGGTCTTCTGGAGAATCCAAGCCTACCACAAAGCCCCGGCGCATCAGCCCCAAGATTATACGCGAGTGTGTGGAACTGTGGAAACCGAGAAAGGTGAGGGAAGAGCGGACTGCGAAGGCCGTCTCCAGAGAGGAGGTATTAGATATTATGCAAGAAGAAAAAGAAGAGGGGGAAGGGTGAAATAAAATAATAAAAAAAAGGAAGAAGAGGAAAAGGAGTGGACAGATGTTGTCGAGCCGCGTGTGGAGCTCACTCAGCCTTATTGTCACTGCATGGTCGTGTGTAGGAGAGCGGGTTGTTTCTGGCTGAAGCTGCAGGAGCAGGACGAGAGGAGGAGAGGGTAGCGGAGGGAGAGGGAGATGGAAACGCAAGGCGATGACGAAGAGAGAGAGGTTCAGTGGTTGTGTTTGAAGGCTTTGGTGGGTCTTTTTAGGAGGAAGAGAGACGGGCGAGATGCAGTTGCAGCAGGCCCCAGGGCAAGGTAACGTTTCTACTCCCATGTCCACCACATACTTCTTTAGGGAGGCAGTAGGCCGCAATAGGGAGCACCATCCTACTGCTAAAAAGGCGCTGAGGGGCTCTCCCCCCTCTCCCTGTGCGCGCATGTCCTGCACCGGTGCCCGCGCCAGTTTAGGGTGGGGATGGAGAAGGGCCCCCGGACAACCACTAACTAGAATGACATGCAGTGGTTGCCCAGGGGGGAGGATGGGCCCCCTCCTCCTGCCGCCTTCCGCGCATGTCGAGGCCTTGAGTGGATAAGAAGAAAAAGGCTTTAAAAAAAAAAGGGCGAAATGAAGGGAAAGGCTGTCTTTCTTCTTCCTTTTATTTTTCCCTCTATTTTTCTTCCCCTTCTCCATATCTAGTTATTTTTTTATTATTTTTATTATTTTTTACTGGGACAGATAAATTTATGGCTGTGATTCCTTTATCTACAGTGCCGCCTTGGTTTCAAGGGCTTTAGTTGCTAAGATCGTCCTTCCCCCCCCCCCCGGCTATCTCACTTCCCTTGACGGCTGACACCTCATATAACCGAGCACCAAATATGAACAAGATACTACCCTCTTACCCTCTCTGTCCTCCCAGTTTCCTGTCTAGAGATTTCTTGACATGATTAGCATATCTGCACCGGCACCATGCTAGCCTGCCTTTTCCCTGTGCTGAAATTACGATAATGTCACATTCAGCCTGGGAACCGGAGGCACCGGCCCTGACCAGACGCCTTAAAGCCTTGCCCTGGTAAGGCCTTGCCCTGGTTGACAGGCCGGCCCCACCATCACCTGTCAGAATCAATCGTCAGATGTTTGCCCCCCCCCAAGGGTCTTCTCTTGTCTAGAGAGTCGTGTGTCTCGTACCCCCACATTCGTAACCAGACGTGGCCAGCCTGCCCACCCAACAGCTGACGAAGCCTCCCCCCCAGCTTTAGTCGTAGTCGTCGTAGTCGTTGTCGTCCTTGCCGCCTACACGAGGATTCCATGCTGCTGCTGCTGCTGCTGCTCCTCATGGGGCAGGGTCCTTGGTCCCGAATTCCTCTCACGATCCATGCGAGATAGCACATGGCAATCATGGGTAAGTTTAACCTAGTAGGGTGAATGACTGCCGCTACAGGTGGGCCTTTTAGGACTTGGCAGCGTTGATGCCCGCTGATTGCTAATTTCAAGGCAATCTTTCCACGGTCCAGGTCCAGCCATGATTTCAGCTCGAGTAGTAAGAACAAGAATTAGACAAGAAACAGACAAGGGAAAAGAAAGAAGAGAAAAAGATCAGCCATCGATGATGAGTACATCTGGACTCTTTTTCCGAGGTGAAATGGAAGAACTTCCCGGTTGGAAAGGCTACACCAGTCATGTACAAGCTTGGATATTCAGTGTCAGAGAGACTAGGGTCAAGGTTTCGATGCCGAACCTACATATGCAAGATTTGTCCAGGCCTGTCAAAGGCGCATGTTCTGCCGCCACGCTACTTGATTGGCTCCCTCTCACCACTGCGCAGCATCCTGACGGGAGAAAAGAGTCGAGGGTTTCTTCTCCTCCCCCCCCCCCCTTCTCCTCTTCTAAAATCAAACCCATCCTGAGTGGACTGAGATCAACGCCAGAACTTGCTTCTTTCGAGGAATGTGATTGATTACCCTGGAAGACTGATCATCCAAAAATACAGATCTGACGTGTTCTGTAGTTTATCAGTCACATTTCAAGGTCGCCGCCCACCTCGGGATTACCTCATGGCTGTCTTGAAGCCACAATTTGATCAAAGGACAACAGGCGATTCTCACGCAATTCCTTGAACAGAGAGAAACTCTCATGGAATGAGAGGTCAGCGTCGATCGTATGATTTGGTCAACTCTCAACACACACAGGAGAGCAGGTGATTTATCCCTGGTAGGACATTCTTCTCCCTTTTTCGTATCTTCACAGATCCAACGCACCTCATACACGCTTACGTCTGCCTGGTCGCTGTTTTTCTCTTTACTTTCAATGTCTTCTTTTGTTGTGCGCTGATCGGCTGGATCGCCACAACTTCTGGCTGGCGCAGAACAACACGGTTGGGTTGGCGCGTGTTGTTTTCGTTTGTGAAAGGCCGCAGGTGACTTGGAGTTGTTCGATATGACTCGTCTAGGCTTGTCTTATCCTCCTGGGCAAGAAATCAACGGGGGGTTATCACTATATTGCAGCTCCACAAACAGTTCCTGCACCTCCGTGGAGATTCGGCGTTCAACTGACGATGGTTCTGCCTGGCTATCTTGTTTGTCTCAAGAGAGGCACAGAAGAGGAAGGGGTCTGGCGCGGCCCGCTCTCAGCGAGTGTCCGGAAACGACAGACCCAAAGGCGTGGGCAGCAGGACGGGAGTACGCAATGCCGGTGCGTAGCCTGGGACTACCGCCCGTGTGTCCGTCCTATGACCCGAAGTCAGCCCATCATCCGACTTGATGGGCCGTCTTCCGTCCTAGACAGTCTATGTCGTGTGTTGGGCTTCAGACAGGCGGCCCATCTTCTTCTTCTTCGTCTCGGTCTCGAGCTCAGCTCTGGCTGGCTACGTGGCCGACGACTCGGGCAGTGTCAAGGGGACGAGCCCACAATGGGCCACCCTAGACGACATTCACGAGCAACGCCGCTTTCGTAGAGGGATCGGCGACAGCAGCGGTGGCGAGCCGAAAGAGTCTGCGCTCTCAAAGCGTCGACAGGTCACACTGCGAGGTCTCATCCTCAAAACACCTAGCTCTATTTGAGTATATGAGATCGGATGGCCCCTTTGGAAACTTTACTGTCAGCTTTGTAGCGGAGATTCTCGACTATACCAAGGGCCGCTGTGAAAGAGTGTAGCTGACTGCTGTTTTTGCTTTCTATACTTGACACCGCAGGGGAGACCGGTTAAGAGAAAATGTGCAATCTCAGGAGCAATCTTACTATCTATGTTTGAGGCTGTAGAATACGAGTGCCCAGCCATTGCATCAGGAACCAGGATTCAGACACCTGAGATGGATCTTGTCACTTAATTTGGAGGTCAGTGCCTGCATGTCCGTATAGGTCAAGACCTTCAGGTTGAAGACTTAAGAAACACAGAGGTTTATTTTCACCTAGAAACACCATATACGATTCGTGAGTGCCCATAGCGTTACGACGAAGAGATGAAGTCCTCGACCGACTCTCACTCTGCTGCACTAGTAGTAGTGCCCCCGCGGCCACAATCTGGCGATGGTATCCCAGGCCCTATCCATACTCGTGTTCCCTGTCTCATCGCTTCATTCTAACGCATAGTCTTGCGTGGACATGCACGTGCTCGGGGCAATTTTTGTGTACTTACCACCGTATCCCTCGTGTGTGGATGAGCGACTCACGATCTTACTAGTCGATGTTGACGCCAGTTCTCATCTGAGTTGCAGGGCCGTTCGAGCCAATACAGAGGACAGTGTTGCTGTCCGAGGACGTCTTTGAGAACACTCGCCGGTTGATCAATCTGGGACTCAACAACTTCGCAACTCGGACAACCCCTTTTTCACGGGGCCGAGGTGACTGACCATGCATTCGATATGGAGAAACGGTACCCCAAGTGAAAGTCAGTATCATCCAGCGAGAACTACGTTCTCAACTACACAGACAATGTTTCTCACTGAGACAGGCATCCTGTAGCAGCCCACGTCGAGAGAGGATGTCCGCTTGTTGGACTACTCACCCCACTCCCTGGGCACCGAGGCACGGTCTGGGTGGGTGAGAACAGAGGAGTAGCCAGAAGGCCGACGGTGGTGATTGATAGCAGCCTAGCCTGGAGACCTGGATAATGTCGGCACGTCTCGACGGTGTCTCATCACCGTGTCCAGTGCGTACAATGTCCTCATTTCCCGTGACGCTGAAATGGTATCCCCCGTTGACTGGGTACCAAGGCTGACTAGAGATCAACCTTTAATCTGGCATATGCTCTGAGTTCCCATATTGATACATCACCATCCTCGGCCACGAAGCTTCTGAGAGCAGGCAGCCGAAGCGGACAAGTCACCCGATATATTGGGAGCAGAACAGGATCACCTTGGGCCATTGCCCTACCCGCTCATGTGACGGAAACACACAAAGGTAGGAAGTTATCACTCGCGCAAGATTTGTAGAAGATCAGAACGTCCCCCCAGCAAAGAATGTCTTCCGAAGCACAAGCCTGCGAGCAGCGTGTCAGACACGTATTCCAGAACATCAGAACATCAACCACATCCCAAAGCGGAGCTATATTTCACTGGGTTGTAGATTCCCTCATGCTCAACATCAGACACGTCTTCAGCATACCCACATTACCCGAAACCACCACGCAGAGTCTCGCCCGCTACCAATGATATACTCAGGGCTGTTGAGATCCCAGTACAGGTAGGAAACAATCCCCCTTCCCCCCCCCCCCCCCCTTGCTGTTCATCTCCCCCGCTCGAGGTCAACAGCCCGGAGTCAAAAGAACTCCGCCCTCCGTCCCAACAGCGGCAGGGGCCCAGCAACAACAGGCAGATGCCGTTCTGGTCTGTCTTGCCCAGCTCTCGGCGGCAGATGGGATAGATGGATACATGCCCAGAGGGGTGGAGCGAGCGATGCGGCTGTGTAAGTGAGACGGGGCGCCCCCCCCCCCCCTCGCGTGAGGCGAGGAGCTCAGTACAAGTATGATCCAGGCAGGCGGAAATCCTATAGGGCCAGCCGTAGCGAGGCTCAATTTCTTGGCTAGTCTTGGGCACCTTATCAGGACCCTTGTGGGCCAAGAAACCCTATAAAAAGCCGCAGAAGGAGAGAAAGAGAAAAGGAAAAGGGGTCCTTGGGGGGTTGGGTTCCACATTTTAAGGCTGGTGGGGGTGGTCTTTTCCCCCTTCCTCTTTCCTTGGACCCGGACTGATGGATTGCATAAACAATACCGTTTCGGGGACCACCGAGACTGTTGGGCATTGAATAGTGGCTTATTATTATTAATTTTTTATTTTTTTTTAGTGGGAAAACCTCTCTCTTCTTGTCTCTGCCTAGGTGGAGGAGGTACACAATAATATGTATGGGCCCAAGGGACTTGCATAGAGTTTGGTGGACCTTGAAGTACATATGCAACAGGCCACAGCTTCTTTAGGGGCATGTATTGCGTAGTCTGACTCGCCAGTCATGGCCAATATATCGCATAGTTCCATAATTATCTATGTAGTAAACAGGGCATGTGTTGCTTCAACAAACAGTGTGCCTTGAGTGAACAGGGCCTGCCATCGTAAGGCCAGACCACGAACCTGATCATTCTGTAATAATCAAAAGCGGGCTCTCCAGCCAATTGTCAAACGTGCGGAGCATCCTCCCAACAGAACTTGAAGAGTTCAGCACGTTTATCAAGTAATTAACCGTCATCGTCCTCATCAGAAGAGGACCACCAGTCGAAACTATTATTCGGGTCCATAATTCTTCTGTGGCCCTCAAATTCACTAGCACTGGGCCAGAATATGTTCACGTCGATTCCGACCGTCGGGGCACGCAGGTCACCTCTGACGTTCTGCACCTCCTTGAAGAAATCAACCATTTCCTTCTCCACCAGCTGCAGATCCCTGATAGGTTGGATGATGAAACGGGTGTACGCCATTTCCTCCAGCTGTGGGATCAGCGGCTCGAACTTGGCGAAGGGGACTCTGTGTTGTCCCGCCTCCTCACGAGGCTTGAGCTTGTGGCGGGGCACGCCGAGCTGAAGAAGCTGCTTGGTGCTGAGATGCGCATGGCTGACATGGTGAACGATGGTGATACGCTTTAGACACGGATGTGGAGCCAAGACCCAGCGGTCGAAGGCGCTCAGGCGTGTTGGTCCTTCGAAGCCAGGGAACTCAAGGTTCTGGACGCGATAGAACCAGTGGTCCATGCCGGGCGATGAGGCAGGAAACGTGTCACCAATGCCGTGTAATCCTTCCAGGAACCCCAGCATGCCCGATCCCAGGGCGCCGTTGGTGAAGCTGAATGTGTCGTACTTGAAGTTGACCCTGGTGTAGACGTCCCCCCTTTGGTCACGCTCTACGAGCGGCCGAAAAGACCACAAGTCGTCCTCCCCTTCCCGCAATGTCAAGGCGCCGTCGAGGCCTCCACCGGGGAGCCGGATCCTCTCGTCAGGAGTGATGACGGGGTCCACCACTTCGTACTTGTCAGGACCGCCCTCTCCCCGTGACACGAGGCTAGAGGTGACCATGCGCTCTACGCTCTCGTCTTCAGCCAAGTATACGTAATGCAGAGGATCCGTCATCTTCTGGAAGCGATGGTGGAAGTGAGGTGCGTCAGCCTGGTGCATCTCAAGAATGCGGATTTGCAACTCCCGAGGGAGAGCAGGGAAGAGGTGGAAGTGATCCAACGCCATGATGATGAAGCTTCATCTGTGTGCAGAGCACAGAGAGAGAGGGGGGGGGGGGAGAGAGAAGAGCGATCAAAGGTGAGGTGAGATGTTAGCTGATTTTTACGAGGCTGTAGACTGAGGGGAAAGACAGATAAGGTCACGTGCCCAGAGACCTTTTGGGGGGAGGGGAGGCGGGTTGGGTTTGTTTCACCTAAATCTCAAAGGTGACATATCTACGTCACTTCATCTATATAGAGTCGACCTTTTTTATTCGGGGGGGGGGGGGTTCTTTTTTGCGTAGGTTATGCAGAAGTAAATTGAGGTAAATTGAAAGCAGGGCACTGCTTGCACAAGGATGGTTCATTCCACCAAAGAGCCCAGACATTTCTTTTGTACAGTCTGTGATATACCGCACTTGGCGAGGGAGTTTCGAACTACGAATTGCTGTCCCTGCTTCGCAGATGCTACATGTCTAGCATGTCAAATGTGCAAGACACCTACGTCTCACGAGTTGGCAAGCCTGTCTCACGGAGGCGCACCTGATATTGATTAGCCAAGTCAATATTCCTGTTCTGGTATGATGGGGGACTGGGATTGGATCAAGAACTGCCTCTGATCGATTCCCATCATCAAAGAATGTGGCGGGACTTATCCAGGTTGTCCGTTGGGTGGATGACCAAGGCAGCGATGCTGGTGGTGACTAAACCGAGCAAGCTGAGATTAAAGGGAGACGGTGAGTTCCCATGGCTTATTAGTTTGCAGGAAAAGGAGGGGGGAGGGGGCGGGGGGCATGCGAGAAGCAATACTTCGTCCAGCCAGCATGGCGTCTAGTTTTCGTGATACCTTGCCAGGTACTTGGGGAAGTACTTACTGAGCAGGCAGCCTGATTTGGCGAGATGCAGCTGGACGCTGCACCAGTCCTGCCGCATGACGACGACGCCCCTTGTTCGAGTAGGCTTTCTGGGCAGGCCGTAAAAGGGGTTAACCGGTGGCTGGTTGTTGTTTAAGCTGCGTGTTTGTATCCAATTGGGCAGCCTGTAAATTGGCGTAGGCATTCGTGCTGCGGCGGTAGAACTGCATCCGAAAAAAGTGTTTCATTCTCTCTCTATCCCCCCCCCCCTTTTGTTTTCCTCTTCTTCTTCTTCCCGCCAGGTACGTACGACTAAATGATGCAAGCTTGACAGGAGACGACAAGAATACCCGAAGTGAAATGAAGCAATTCAAGCAATTGAACAATGGTAGTCAGGAACTACTTAACCAGTAGTAGCAACGAGAGAAGAAGAAGCGTGTACTGGGATCCAGGTCTTTGGAGTTTCGGATCCGATTCTCGAAAATTCGGAGCCGGAAGGAACTACCCGTAGTGTACTACTGTACTTGGCCCTAACTAGGGCCGCCGGACCTTTCCTCCGCCCTAAGTTGATCGAGATCAGCGCCTGGGATGGCATGGAGATCTGCCAGTGCGATATGGCCCGTCATCCATCACTAGCTGCCCCAAAGCGATGACGAGGACATGGCTTGTTGACATGGACAGAGAGGTGAGACTGGCAGTCGACCCGCCCGTCATCCAGCGCCGAGTTGCCGACGCTGCTGCGCCGAAATCCTGGATCCCATGAAAGTAGACCTTTCTTTTGTCGAATCTGAGATCAGCTCTGCCTGCTCTGATCTTGCCGTCAAGTCTAGTTGCCATGTTGACTCATTATCGTGGCCCCTCCCCCTTTTCCTTCAAGATCCTGATAAAGAGGATCATCTACCTGCTCGCATCGATCGAAGATACAGGTTGGAAAAAAAAATTGATAAAGCCCTAGGAGATAGGTCCTCAGTGGGCAGCGAAACACTCGGGAAACAGGTGCACTACCGGGTGATCATGGTGATGTGCAGTAGTGGGGCAAGGCCGCTGACCCATATGGGCCTGTTGATTGTCCCAGGGCACCGGGATCGAGATTTGCCAGAATGCCATCTGGAGATTTTAGAGTTTGGCTTCCCAAGAAAAAGGAAGACGGAAGATAAAAAAGTTCAGAATGCCCTTTCGATGCCTCGATAAGATGAGGGAGCCCATATGGCATCCTTGGACACTCACCCCCCTCCGCCATGCCGCGTTACAACCATGGTATTCTGACAAGCGTGAAAATAAAAAGGCAAAAGCAGCCAAGCGTGTATTTGGAAAGACTGGAGACTCGAGCTTTGAAATCTGGAAATCACCCGCGCATCGGCAGGTTGGTGACGGGTTGTCATAGCATTTCCCCTCCTCCTTCGCCCCCTCTGCCCTCGCCGTCGGCTGGTCTGAAGTTTACTCTGGTAACTAGCCTCAACCGTCGACAAGGTCCCGCGGGGCCTATCATTTGCAGTGCCGTGTCACGCGTGTGTATCTCGTGGGCCTCGTGCCTCGGGTCGAGAGTAAAGCGGCTTGGTAGTAGGCCAGGTGGGGAAGAAGAGGCGTAACTGTTCCCGCAACCGATCAAAGTCCTGTTTACATAGAAGATTAATGACAAGGTAGTAACGTTGTAGGTGAGGCTTGGGTAAACTTTGACTTGACTGGTCACGGCAAAATGGGAGTTTAGAAAAACCCCAAGTGGTAGAGTGATAAACTACGAGTCCTCCTGGGCTTGGGCCTTCTTCTTGGCCAGGAACTGCTCTGCAGCCTAGGGCCTATAGAGCCTGGAGGGGCACACCCACCCACCTGGACAAGCCCTATCTGTTGCCCTAGTGACCCCCACCTACAGGGCTTACCACATGTGCCACAGTTAGTTCACCCTGCCGCTGAAGAGACTTGCTCTGATCTGCAAAGCCTTGGTGCACATCGTGCTTCTCTCTCATTTTAAAAGAAAGCGAGGGAGAAAAAACAGCATCTCCCTTCACACAATTGATAAGTGATATCACCAAAACCAAACCCTGACTCCCACGAGCCCTTTTGTCCCTCCTTTCTCTCCTGTCTCCCGTTTTCAGCAGATCAGCTCCACTCAATCAACCATGCCGCCGCGTGAGCTAGATGCTCCTGCCGCTCGCTCGGAACGGTTGACTTTTTGCGTGCTGGGCTACGATGCAACAGTGAATAGCCCACTAACTAATCATCTTGTTGTAGAGCTTAAACTAGCCATCCGCGGACCATCACACCTGCACGCGTTGACTAACGACAGCCGAACCGTATTCCTATATCGAATCTTTGGCGTTGCGTGGCGCCGCGGCAACCTTAATCCTGATGGCCACGCTGTCGGGGTGTTGAGTCTGGTCCTCGTTCGAGTGCTCGACTCTGGAGGAAGCTCGCAGCCCATGTAGATGGTCTACCTAGGTTACTACCTTATAACCTCGAGAAAAGGTCGTATTCGTCTTGCAGTTGCTCATACACCTCAGGGTTACAAGTATTGTAGTCATATTACTTACAAGCTTCCTGCTCAGCTCACGCCCGCCGAGGAGGGCACAAGCAGAACATGCATGTTTTCCATCTCCAAAGCACACGACTTGACCGACTGATGTAACCCCCGATCCCCTAAATTTCCACCCCTAGAAGCCTTGCCACCTCTAGCCACGCCTTGCCTTGCTGATCCTCACGCCGAGACAACCGATACGCCGCGACGCCGATCCTATTGATTCGTGTGGGCGAGCTCGATCGCGTCGGGACAATGTGGCGAGTGCAGACCGTCGTCAGACACGTCAGATCCCTTGAGATCCCAAGGGAGTGTCACGAAATAGCAAAATATCGGGTGCATCCCACCTCCTCCCCCCCCCCTCTCCTCACATCGAGATCTCAGTGCAGGCATGCCAATCATGCCGCGATGACCATCGACCTGCCGATCCAATGCCAACAATCGAGCAACGCATCATACAACGTGGCACTCATTGGTTTGTTTTCCACAGACGTCGTCGAACGACGAGAAAACTCTAATCTATCTGGATGATGAGTACTCGAAACCATCTAACTGTAATGCGATCAGAACCGCCGCTAATCCACCAACACACGCACACACGCACACCCCCCTCCCATAGGCAACAGCATTCCACCGCGAAATCTATCCTAACGAGAACATTCTAATAGCGAGGTCTGGTCATCCTGTGTGTGATGCCCGGCACACAACGCTTACCACAGTGCAAAATATGAGCTATCGCCCGCCAATCAGTCTACTGCAGATATATCTGCGCCCTGCTTGCTGATGCTGATGCTGCTGCTGCTGCTGCTGCTGCTACTACTACTACTACTACTACTACTACTAGTAGTAGTACCACTGTAACCCTGCTCTACTCTTACAAGAGAGTGAGTGCCTGTCCAGCCCACCTACCTCGCATACGCAATTTGTGCTGCTGAGCAGGATTTTTTGCTGAGCAACAAAGGCCGCGACGGTGTCCATAACGCTAGTAGTACCCCTCCATAGTAACAGTAGGAGTACTGAGAAGTGCCAACCGTTTGCAGGTTCCCAGCCATGACACACCTTTTCGCAAGACAAAAACCAAGTCTCTTCTCTGTTGCAGATTTTGGCTGGCAGGGGTCGTCATTCGGCAGGGCGCCCTCGAGTGTGCTCCCGCGGCGGCAGCCACAAACAACAGGGGCCCCGAGGATCTGAGATTTCGGTGCGGATCAGAGAGTCTGGACTCGCCTGCCCACCCCGACCCTTCTCCAGTTTCCCCACCGTTTCACAGCCCAGGTGCGTGCTCTGCCCTCCCATCCCACCCCCCCCCAACTCACAACAAGCCAGGGAGTTTTTTAAGTGTGGGTGGAGAGGTTGCGCCCGCCCGTCAGGTCATCTAGAACCTCAGCGCAATGACCAGCCGCTGGCCTTTGAGGGGGGCATGATATTCTCCTTTCCCCTGCCTGCGAAGGGGCAAGGTTTTTTTTTTTTTTTTTTTTTTTTTTTTTTTTTTTTTTTAATTTTTTTTTTCGTTGTTTTTGGTTCACTTGCCGTCGTCTGGTTCTATGGGGTCTCTGGCGCCGCACAAGTGGGGGTGCGGTTGGGGGG
>JACWRQ010000144.1:71227-86935 GCA_014849955.1 Cryphonectria carpinicola | reverse complement strand
TTCCTTTCTTCTTGTCCCCCCCCCCCTTCTCCTTCTTCCTCTTTTCCTTTTTTTTTTTTTTTTTTCCCCCCACCCCCCCCCCCCCCCTTTCTTCTACGGCTCTTGGCCCTGCAAAGATGACAGACAGGCTGTGGATGGGGGTTGGGTAGGACGGCAGCTTCACCGATAGATGACTGCATCTGCCATTGAACAAACGGAACCCTGTCATACCGTAGCAGTAAAGTAAGCTTTTTATGCACGTCAGATATTAGGCCGGTTCTCTGCTCTTTGTGTGAGTGTGTGTGTGGTATCTTGCTGGGTCTCAAACCTTTTCTCCGGACATGGTCCTTTATTTTTTCTTTCTTTCTTTTTCTGCCGGTGCTTCTTCGTCTCCGGGTCTTACGAACTGATCTCTATGTACATTAGTACCTCTGGTCAGATTTTTGCCACGGCAGGTAATAGTAGATGGGCTATGCTTCTGTTCACGTGTGACTTTTTTCTTTTCTTCTTGCTTGGTGGGTTTTCTAGGCAGCACAGCGGGGATGGGGGGGGGGGGTTTCCTACAGTTTGTGATTGGGTGGGTGTGCTACCATAGTACTATGTGACTAATTTACTGGTCCGGCCAGGCGGGAAAGTGCTGTAGTGTCGTCCAGTGCCAGTGGATTGTAGTGCAGTCAGTAGATTGTAGCGTGGCCCAGCACAGCCTAGATTCCAGCCCAGTGAGCCCGCCCCAGCGCCCCCCGTTGTTCGTATTTAATATGTACAATAGTACCTACCTAGACTTACTTGGCCTCCAACCAACTAAACAGTGCCCTGGACCTGCCGTGGTCTGCACCTGCCCGTCCACTGAACCACCACGACAGCTTCTTGTCCTCCACCTTCTCCTCCTCTTCCTCTTCCTGCTTCTTTCCCCACTCTCAACACCTGCAGCGTCATCATCGCATCATCATCATCATCATCATCATCATCATCCCACCTGACCGCTCCGAAAAGGAAAGAAGAAAAAAAACCATACAGACTTCTCTCACCCACCAGAGAAAGGCACAGAGAGAGAGAGAAAGAGAAAGAGATAGGCACCAGCCAGCAAGGATAGTCCCCCATGGCCCAGCCTTTTTGGGCCCCCACGTCGCTTCCCGTGTCCAGACCGCAAAATCCGGGGGTCTGCCACCAGTCGATCAGTCGATCCACCTCAGCCTTATTTTCTGCACCTCACATGTATTCCGCCGCTTCGTCATGCAATTGGTCGGCGGCCGTATTGGGTGTGTCGGGGCGGCTGAGAGGGAGGAGCATGGGGGAGGCAAGAGAAGACGAGTTTGGGAGGTTTCAACTGCTGGCTGACTGGCTGGCTGGCTGGCTGGCTGGCTGACTGACTGGCTTGCTGCTGTCTTGTCTTGTCTGTCTCTCTTGTCATCCTGTACCGTTGGTCTGGTCTGGTCTGGTCTGGTCTGGTCTGGTCTTGCTCTGGTTTTGGTTCTGGTGATCGCTCCGGCTCGCCTCGCCTCGGCTCGCCTCACAACACCATCCACCGTATCCTACCTGATCCAGACACTACATCCGTGCTCCGTCACACACCCAAGCACCCTTTGTGACTTGTCGGAGGACGGCATCACTTCTCATGAAAACGCTGGGCCGCGCTATCGGTGCCGGCGGTGGGCGGCACAGAGTCCAGAGAGGACAGGGGAGGAGGGGCTATTCGATGTGGCGTCTCATGCGGTGTCTACCTCCGCGCCTCCTGGCGCTGAAATGGAGGGAGGGGAGCGGAGAAAGAGGGAAGATGACAGAAATTCAAGAATCCTCCCCTCCCCCCCCCCCCTCTCTTTCCCCTTCCCTCCATCCCCCCATCTTCCGACCTCCAGTAGTCAGCCTGTGGGACCTCGAGGAGGAGGTTGGACGGCGAGTGCCTTGCTGCAGCTGTGTCGACTGCATGGCTTGGGCTGATGCATGCCCTTCTCCTCCCTTTTGGCCCGTCCACTGCTCAGTCGGCGGTCTTATCCATCCTATTTCGCCCGTGGACATGGCTTAAGCCTCTCTCCATCTTGCTCTTCTTGCTCTGGCCACCCATTCCTGTGGTCCCCCACCACAACATGTCTGCACCGCCGTGGGTAGCAGCACATGATCTCATGCGCGTCTGTCTAGACCTTTCCATACCGTGTCGTCCTGTGCTTCCTGTCACACCCCGTTCCAGCCTCGTCGACCACTGCTGGTTCTCATCACACGCTGTCGTGCGTCCTGCCACCCGGGCGTGCATCCAAGCTCGCAGAGCTAGGGCTCCGCTGGCCGTCGCGGTGCACGACTCGAGGTTCCGTCATCCTGCAGAGTACCGAAACGGGACATTGAGAAGCACAGGTAGGACGGCGTTCGGAGGGGACGCCACTCTGGGCTGCAGTCTTGTCGATGCAACCTGCGGGCGGGCTGACCTGATCATCCTGGCCCCCGAATTTTCAATTTTTTCCCTGGGTACCTAGTTTTTCTTCTTCTAGACTATCTTGACTCTCCTCACTCATCCTCCTTCCCTCCATCTCTCCCCACCCTTCTCGTTCTCATATCCCCACCCTCGTTGAACCCTCTGTTTCGTCCGTCCATTGGACCGCCCTCGTACTCCCCCCCCCCCTCCTTCTCCCCAACCAGACCCGAGAAGAGACCTTGTGAGCCTGATATTTGAGTCCACCAGTCCCCAACCAGTCCAGGCAGGGCTGAAAGACTGACTTGAAGGGGTTACACTGCACTGCTCTTGGTATACGAAATCTAGTCATAACCGCTTGACCTCGTTCATTATACGTTTCTATTGATTCAGACTATCTTTTCCGCCCTCGAGGTTGGCTGCCTTCATCTTGCGGCTACTACCTCTACCCCTTCCGGCTTCATGGTTATGTTGACCACTCGTTTTGAGTCATAAGAACGCCCCCCCCCCCTTCTCTCTCTCTCTTCCTTTTCGTTTAGGCGCTCTCGAGACATTACGCTGTTGTGTGTTCCCTGAGGAGAACTTCATAGTACGTGTCGAGAGGGGTGGCCCTCAAAGCATCTTTTGAGTGCAAATTATCGTCTCTCAGGAGACTAAAGCCAACACACAAGAAGGGCCCTATCTCTAAGCGTAAACTCTTGAGCCTGGCTCGACTACTTTTATCATGTCCAGCAGCATGCCTTCTTCCAGGAGCGTATCGCCTGTGCGGCGCTCCAGGCCACGCAGTGCAAGGAAGAAGGATCCTCAGACACCACAGCAGAAGATTGATGAATTTTGGGACAATTATAAGTCCAAAGCGCCTGGGAAAGGTGAGTGAAGACCATATTATCTCCAACCTGAGGCCTCCACTTCCTCTCCTCCTCTTCCTCTCCTCCTCTTTCTCTCTCTCTCTCTCTCTCTCACGCTCACACGTGCTTACAATGCGCTGCAGCAACAACTATCATCCCCCAGAATGAATTTGCTGACCGCGCCGCCCGCCGTGCCTCCGCCAAGTCCAAGGCGCCGGCCAAGACCACGGAACAGTCCTACGAAGCGGCCGTGGAACAGTGTAAACGAAAGGTCGCCCAGATCGTAAAGGAGTGCCGCCGCGTCAACCAGAAGTACCGCGACCCGCACTTCGACCTTGAGCTGGACCAGGTGCTCAACCGCCGTGACTGCCTCGACTCTCTAGACAACTTGCGTGACAACTACAGAGGTTATTACCGATCCCCGAAGTCGCGCGGGCGAGAGCTGCCGCTCAAGGATCGGGGTCCGTCCACAACGGTACCACAGGCGGCCTCTTCCAAGAGGCCGAAAGCCGCGGCCGGGCCAGGATCCGCAAGTGTGCTCGACCTTTTGGACGCACTCGAGCAGGAGACCGCCCAGCCGGACGGCGATACGAATCATATGTTCCGGCCCAGAGCGGTCAAGAGGGTTGTCGACATATTTGACAACCCGCAGTTCTTCATCGACGGCCCCACGGCGAATGATGTCCGCCAGGGCCGCGACGGAGACTGCTGGCTGATGGCCGCCCTGTGTACACTCAGCAACAAGCCTGGTCTGATCGAGCGGTGCTGTGTTGCGCACGATCAAGACGTGGGTGTGTATGGCTTTGTGTTTCATCGGGACGGCGAGTGGTTCAGTGAGATCATCGATGACAAGGTGAGCATCATAGTATCAAACCCTATCCGCCTGATCAGGCCCTGTGAGAAAGGGGGAGGGGGAGGGGGGCTGACATGGCTTTTTCACACAGCTGTACCTTACCAAACCGGATTATGATGAAGTGCATTTTGAACGCATCCTCTGGGAGGACCGTGAGCGTGTGAACTCTGAGGAGGCCTATCGCAAGGCGTATCAGTCGAATAGTGGTGCCTTGGTAAGTTCTAATTCAAGAACCCCCCTGCTGAGACGCGCAGACGGCCGGCTGACACTCCAGAAATAGTACTTTGCACAATGCGTCAACCCCAACGAGACCTGGCTGCCTCTCCTTGAGAAAGCCTACGCCAAAGCCCACGGTGATTATTCCGCCATCGAGGGAGGCTTCGGCGGTGAGGGCATTGAGGACCTCACGGGGGGCGTCACCTCTGAGGTCTACACAAGCGACATCCTCGATAAGGAGTACTTCTGGAATGAAGAGCTCATGAAAGTCAACCAGGACTTCCTGTTCGGCTGCTCCACCGGTGTCTGGGGACTGGGGTGGGGTGAGCGGAAGGGAATCGTCGAGCTGCATGCTTACTCGGTTCTCAAGGCGTGTGAGATTGATGGCGTGCGACTCGTCTTGCTCAAGAATCCGTGGGGCAAACACGAGTGGAAGGGCCCTTGGTCCGACGGATCTAGTAAGTCAACCCTCCTTTCAAACCTCTTGTTCTCATGGTAGATAAGGAGCTTTTGTTTTCCTTTTTTTTTTCCCCTTCCTTTCCAGATGCTGACGTCGAGGGCTGTGCGCAGAGGAATGGACGGCCGAATGGCTACAGAAGCTTGATCACAAGTTTGGCGACGACGGCTCCTTCTGGATCAGCTATCCGGACCTACTCAAGAAGTACCAGGCGTTCGACAGGACCCGCCTCTTTAGCCCCGGCGAGTGGAAGGTCGCCTCGATCTGGACCACCCTGGACGTCCCATGGACCATCGACTACCACGACACCAAGTTCGCCTTCTCGCTCGCCCGGTCCGGGCCTGTGGTGATTGTGTTCTCGCAGCTCGACGAGCGGTACTTCAGGGGCCTCCAGGGCCAATACCGCTTCGAGCTGGGGTTCAGGGTGCACAAGGCCGGCGAGGAGGACTACGTCGTTCGCAGCCAGAACGCCTACCGCATGAACCGCAGCGTGAACGTCGAGCTTGAGCTTGAGGCGGGCGAGTACGTCGTCGTGGTCAAGATCGATGCCCAGCGCAGGGAGCACGTCATGCCCGTCGAGGAGGTCGTGCGTGCCTACGCCAAGGACCGGCGGGAAAAGCTCCGCCGCATCGGCCGGGCATACGACATCGCGCACTCCAAGGGCAAGATCATCGAGACACCCGAGGAGAAGGAGGCGCGCGAGGCGTTCGAGCAGCGGAAGAGGGACAGGGAGAGGAGGCGGTGGGCGAAGCTGCTACTGGAGGACAAGAAGAACAAGAAGAAGGCGGCCCTGAGGGAAAAGATGAAGGAGAAGAAGGTCAGGGACAAACTGGAAGCCAAGGCGCAGGCGAGGGCCGAGCGGCGAGCGGCGAAAAGGGAGGCGAGGCTGAAGACCGAGGCGGAGGAGCGTGCAGAAAAGGAGAAGGCGGAGAAGGAGGAGAAGGAGAAGGCTGCGACTGACAAGGCAGCAACTGAGATCGGAAAGGACAGCAGCCAGACGTCTCCTGGCGAGAATGTTCGCCAGGATGGGGATGCCAAGGGCAAGGAGGCTGTCCCTGGCAAGACGGATGAGCAGCAGACGAAGAGTGGAGGCGCTGAGGTCAGGGAAGACACCGTCAACAACGAGGTCCATCAGTCTTTGGGTGCTGTGGCGAACAAGCAAAAGAGCAGGCCCGAGGAGAAGACGCAGAGCACTAGTACCGCCGCGGCTAAGAAGGATGACAACTCGGAGAAGTCACAGACTGATGACGCAGCAACGCAGACCCCTACCGAGGAGAAGCAGATCAATATGGAGATTTCACCAAGCGCAGAAGGTCAAGACGAAGGCTCGGACGGCAGCACAGAGGAGCCCGAGAATACGCCTGCTTCAAGTGACGCCTCTGTCGATCCTCAAGTCGAGGGCGTTGAGCCCGCGGAGGAGGACTACGTCACAGCCGCCGAGACAGACACTGAAAACAAGACGCCCTCGACCGCCAAAGTTGAGCCGCCCACACGCAGACCAGCCAGGCCTGCGGCGAGCATCCCCGAGAACAAGTCTGTGGGCGTGCAGACCGGCCCAGGTCTGCCTTTTCCCTTTCCGCCCCCTCCTCATCCTCATCCTCGTCATCCCATGCGCCGCAGGCCGCCGCCGCCGCCACCAGGCCGCCCGCACGGCATGTACTCCTCCGGGCCTCCTCCACCCGGCGCCCACTATGGACCTCCACACGGTCCGCCTCGCGGCTACAACCACCCGCAACAACAACAACAACGCATGCGCGGGGGCTACGGCGTAGAAGGGCCAGCGCCAGACGCCTACACAGCACAGTGCTACACCGGGTCCTCGAGCGAAACCTCAGGGTCCGAGTTGGAGTCCGACGTGGACGACGTCTCCGAGGTGAGCGAGCACGACATTGACGTCTGCATGGCCAATGCGTGGGCTGTCGCGTCCAAGGTGGTCCCGGTCAAGGCGCCGACGGGCCAGTCCGGCAGCAGCGCGGAGGAGGAGCCCATGGACGAGTTTGAGAAGGACCCCTGGAACGCGGTCGGGGTGTTTGGCCTGCGGGTGTACTACAAGATCCCGGAGGAGGGCGCGGGCGGCACCGCCACGGAAGGGGAACAGGAAGGGGTGAGGCTGAGGGTGGAGCGGCCGAACCCGTACGCGTTGGATGAGAGCAGTGATGACGAGGCGGACGACGAGAAGGAGGACGAGGGGAAGGGGGATAATAACAAGGAAGAGCAGAAGGTGTTGGATGTCGACGATAGCGCCAAGGATGCCGTTGGGGAGCAGACTCCGACGCCTAGTGGGGAGGAGGGTGTGGTGAAGGAGGAAGAAGATGGTGAGACTGGTGAGGAGAACAAAGGCGGCAACGCTCAGGGGTCTGAAGATGTGGATATTAAAACTGAGGAGAAATCCAGCACTGTCGAGAAGGACACTCTGGAGCAGTCGGATGAGGCAGGTGGAAAGGAGGACAAGGTGAAGGGGGAGGATCCAACGGCTCCGAATGCTTCTTGAGGTACCAAAACTAGGTCTGGGGGTATATTATTACAGAACACGCATGGAATCAAGACGCATCTCACTCTTTTATTTGGCGCAGGCGACCCTTTTTCTTTTCTTTTCCTCGATCTTTGCAATAAGGGTTTTTCTTAAAATAAAATAAAAACTTAGTCCCCATATCCCTGAGCCATGCGTATCTGTCTCGACAACTTGTGTGTCGCAGTGCCGGAAAGAAGCAAACTGTCACGTCAAACCGTGCAACAAGCCCTCCACCTTCCTGCTCTCCACCACCTCCACATCATCCACTACCATCGCGTCCCCGTCGCCAAAGAGGTCATCATCATCATCCTCCTCCTCCTCCTCCTCCTCCTCCTCAGCAGAAGAGCCTCCAACCCCCCTTTGCCCCTTCAACCTCGCCACCTTGTCGCCCACACGGGCGAGCAGCATCCGCATGCGCTCCAGTTCCCTCTCGACCTCGCCCCCTCGCGTGACCAGGTTGTCCTGGACACCGCCGCCGCCGCCGCCGCCCGTCTCCCCTTCCCCTTCCCCTTCCACCTTTCCGGAGGCGTCAAAGGGCCGGAGGAGCGCCCTCACCTTGCGCAGGCGGTAGACGCGGGCCTCGGCCTCGGCGCGGTGGGATGAGAGGTCCTGTAGGCGGGTGACCAGGTCGGCGTAGCGGCGGGCCTCGGGGGCTTGTTGGGTTGGGTCCCAGGTTGGTGGGAGGGAGGATATTATTTCGGGGTTGGCTGTTGTTTTGTGTGTGTGTGTGTCAGTCAGTCAGTCAGTCAGTCAGTCAGTCAGTCAGTCATTCAGCTCAGTCAGTTTAAAGTGGATAGACAAGATATATATGTATATATGGGTGAGTTGTCGTCTCACAATGTACTGGTCTTTGTATGTAGAAGGACGGGAACAAGAATGAAGATGAAATAAATTGAGCATAGCACCACCGTGTTGAGTCGAAGAAATGAAAAAGAAGAGAGAGAGAGAGAGAGAGAGAGAGAAACCAACCATAATCAGCACCCTGCATCCTCCACGCATCCTCACCGTCCTCCCCACTCTCGCCCTCGCCCTCAGCGCGGAGTCGGGCCTCCCCAGCCGCCAGATACAGCCCATCGATCTGCTCCGCGACATGCCGCGTCGCCTGGGGCGGGTAGACGCGGCGCGCGTGCTGCTGGAGGGTGTGGTTGAGCCTCTGCAGCGCGTCGTCTACAGCCCTCTCTGTGAGCCTGTCGTTTTCATCTCCGCCTGCAGATTCGTCTTTGTTGTTGTTGTCATTGGCGCGTCGCCAGGCCCGGCTGGGCTGGAGGGGTTGGGCGAGGAGGCGGGTTTGGGCGGTTAGGAAGTCTTGTTTGAGGGTTAGGATGGTTGGCGTTGGGGGAGGGAGGGAGGCGGCAGGTGGGGCCATTATCTTGGGCGGTGTGCGTGTGTGTGTGTGTGTGAGTGAGAGAGAACAAGAGAGGATGAACAAGGAATAAATGAGGGGGGTTGAGATTTGGTTTATTTTCATTTATTGATCTGCTGTTGATGAGATTGAGACGGGTTTGTTTGTGTTTTGTGATGAGTTTTGATATTAGTAGATTAAGACCCAGGCAAATTCACAAGGGATAATAATAATCATAGCAGGGGGCTGTTCTTAGGAAGCAGGGGGTGTTCAAGTACGGCACCACTGGCTCTATGCAGACCCCTGTACTTGTAGCATCTCTTCAGCTCCATGCCATCTCCTCATGGATAATGTCCAGAATCTTGATGAGGTGCCAATAAATTCAAATAACAATTTGTGAGAAGGTGATAAAGGATGTGAGATTCTAAATGTCCCTGGGCGTCTTAACATGTCAACACACACCTCTCTCTACATGGACAATATCCCCGTCTCCAGCAGACGGAACCCCTCCTTGGTAGACTCATCCATGTCCTCCACCGGCAGGCCCAGCACCTCGTTCGCCAGCCCGAGCCGCGTGTGGTCAGCCTCGCCGGTGGGGAAGAAGATGCGCGTGTACAGCTGGCGCGAGAAGGCGCTGTGGTTCCCCGTCTTCATCCCCTCGACGCCCGCCTTCCACCTGGCGTGGGAGTCCGCGTGGTCGATGGTCCAGTCCGCGTCCGTGGTGCCCGTCACGCGCTTGACGCTCTCGAACATGTCCCTCTGGCTGACGCGGAAGCTCGACACGTACAGGGCCCTGCCGGCCCACCTCTCGACCGTGGGGACCTTTTCGTCCGCCGCCTCCGCCTCGTCCTGGGGCAGCCTCTTGAGGCTCAGGTACGCGGCCAGCGCCCGGCCGCACTGGTCCCACGTGGTCGTGGTGATCTTCTCCTCGCCGTCGTCGAAAAAGGTCATCTTTCTGCTGCGCACGTCGCACCCGAAGCGGTCCTGGGCGTCGCTGACCAGCGACCACTCGTACCAGAACCCCGTCGCCAGCAACACCCACCTGCTCACGCCGAGCTTCTCGACCAGCGCCTTGTCGGCGAGGATGCCCTTGTTGATGTGCGCTTCAGCGCCCATGGTGTCGTTGAGCGGGTCCGCCGTGTAGGCGTTGGGCATCACGTAGGGGACGCCGGCCTGGGCCGCGGCGGTGATGAGCTTGGCGGCCGGGCTGGCGGGGTCCATGTTGGCGGCCGAGGCGAGCGTGATGACCAAAAAGTCCTGGCCGCGGAGGGCCGAGACGAGGGTCGACTCGTCGGCGTAGCTGACCTCTGCGCGGCGGACCCCCGGGGGCAGGATGCTCTTGCTGTCGGCGCGGGTGAGCGCTGTGACGGTGTGTTTGCCGGTGGCGAGGAGGTGTTTGGTAAAATATGAGCCGATCCTACCGCCAGCCTGGAGAGACAGTTGTTAGCGAGGATGTAGTAGTAGTTGTTGTGGATGGTGATGTTTATTTACGTACACCCACAATGGCGACCTTTTCGATGCGGTTGGTGAAGCCGGCTGGCTGGTCCTTGGCGTACTTGGGTGTAGACATTGTGAACTGTTCTTTATTGTTGTTGTTGTTGTTGTTGTTGTTGTCGTCGTCGTCGTCGTCGTCGTCGTCGTCGTTGTTGTTTTGGGTGTTTCAGTCAGGAAAAGAAGATTGAATTCTCAACAAGAACCGAGAGGGGGATGTGAGTGTGTGTGAGTGTGTATATGTGAGTGTACAGCATTCCAGGCTTGACTTTCCAAGAAGGTGGACAATGCCCATCTTTTATAGTCCGCTCCCAAGCCACCACCATATCAATTTGCATCCATCCAAACCGTCACGACAGTTCCGAGCATGTCCACTTTGTTTTCTTCTAATTCCGCAGCGCCTGATGACACGGGCTCACCACTTATCGCCGCTCCCAGCCTTGCTCGTCCGTATCCTTTGTTCCCCAATTAGGCAATAATCCCCCATGTGCAAGGCCTGCCATAAATCCAGACACTGGGACTCTGCCGGATTTACGAAGTCCACAGTGTACACACAGAGGTAGCGTCAGCCGGCCGCTCTTTGCCCTCAGAATAAAGGAAGAAGGATGAAGAAATAATCACTGCATGGACGCCTCTTTGTGTTATCTCCGCGTGCGGACGAGACGGCGAATAGAATTGCCCAATCGGGTGACATATCCTCCGTATATCTCCAAAGCCCGGGGGTTGTTCCCGTCGCCTGAGGCCTTCCAGTAGAGTCTGACTGGGGATCCTGAATTGAAAGCTGTATTGTAGAAGTAAGCCTCCCTCCCCCCCCTCGGCCCCCAATCGAGTACTAGTCGGTGTCGTCAAGGTAAAAAAAAAAAAATAATAATAATAAAAAAAGAGGCAAGCAGCAGAGACATTTGCTTTTCTTTCTTTTCTTCCTCTTCCAAAAGAAGAAGAAGAAGAAGAAGAAGAAGAAGAAGCTCATACCATAAGGATCTACTAGTACAGTTGGCCGCCCCGGTCCCGGCATGAGGGGAGAAGGAATGGGGGTGGTTCGGGGTCAGCCGCATAGTAGAGAAGAAGTATATCGGTGGTAACAGGATTGAATCGATGAATCTCGGCCTGCTCGGTCTTTACCTTCTTCTTTCTTGCATCGCCGAGCGGAGTCCACCAATCTCATGCCCTTCCAGACCTCGTCTCACTGCCGCCCCGTCAGAAGAGAGAGGCATTGGAGACAATAACATAGTCTCGGAGGCGAGGCAAACCCCGACAATCTGTCAACCAGGATGAATAGACTTAATTCTTCCGACTCCTCCTCCGACTCCTCGCTTGTGGCAGAACCGAGAGACAAGAGACTCCAGGACAGACCTGTAAGATCCTGTACCACATAAGCCTTTTCTTCTGCTTCTTCTTCTTTTTTCTCCGAGCGATATTACTTCTGTGTGGCGTCACCCTCCGAGCCGCGTGCATCCTAGAACCCCTAGCGCAATATAGGTGCGAGGGATGATTTGTTTTTTTTTTTTCTGGAACGAGAGAAAGCGAAGCCAGTTTTCAGAACCACTGGAAGTGGGAAGGGGGGGGACTTTCTCTGTATCTCCCTCCCTTGCTCTGGCTGACATGTAACGAGCACAGAAGTGGAAAATGGTCGTTGCCCGCCTGCATCTGCATCGCCTTTGTTTGTGAGCCCGTTCGTTTCTCCCCTAAGTATAGTTAATGGGGGGCCTCTCTCTCTCTCTCTCTCTCTCTCTCACACACTCTCTCTCATATGGCACCATCTCCCTGTAATATTTTCTCCTCCTCCTCCTCCTCCTCCTCATCATTCCCCGTTTCCACCTCTGTTCGCTTGTCCATCTTCATAAGGCAAGACAAGCCTGAGCCGTTCGCTGTTTCGCTCGTAACATGTTCAGCAAATAGTGACACAGAAGGACAAGAAAGACTGTTGGCGACATTGATTACAATTAGGAACATGACAGCAAGCAGGCATTGGTGTCCACACAATACACATACACACACAGACGCTGCCACTTGTGTTGTGTATGTGTGTGTGTGTGTGTGTGTGTGTGGCTTCCGGAACCTCGGTTGTTATTCTTGACAGAGGAAGGGGAGGGAGACACAGAGAGCTTCCCCCCCTCCCCACCCCTGCTGCCACGCAAACGGCTTGCGCTGTTCTGGATCGCGGGGAAGCAAAAAAGTCCACTATCCTCGGACCAAATCCTTCCCCTCCACGCACTAGATACTTGGATTAAATCCCCCCCCCCCTTTGGTCAGTAAATGCGGGGTGGGAGTGCGGGAGGCCAATGGAGAAGGAGGAAAAGTACACATATGGTAAACCAGCCTTCGCCTCGTTGTTACATAGGAAGAATGATCCCTCAGTAAGCTGCCACTGTCACCATGCTGAAATCCTTCGGTCTACGGAGAGGGAAGGGGGGGCATAAAGAGGCGTAAACCTGAGCTGAATGAAGTTTCGGTTCGACCAACAAAAAAAAGCCAAAAAAAAGCCAAAAAAATTAGAGAGAGGGAGAGAGAGAAAAGAGCCCTTGGAGAAACGTGTGCCCTCCCACCCCCCCCCCGGCCTTTGGTCTGCATTCTTTTATTGTGGAGCATTACAGCGCATCCTACCGCAACCGAGAAGGTAATGAGAGCGTCAAAGTTGTTTGTGGGGGGAGGGAGACTTTTTCGTCACCTGCCCACAATTCCTACGCACTGGTGGCGCCCCCCCCCTCTCCTCCTCCCTCCTCCTCCTCCTCTGCTGCAGAGTCCCGAAAAAGCCAAACCCCTACCTACTAAGTACCTTCGGGGAGCAGGTTGGAGCAACGTCGTCTGGGCAATATGCAGGCCGGGGGGGGGGGTGTGGTAAAGTAGCCGATCTTTACTTTTTGCCTCGGTATGTTCGTGGTGGGATCCTATTTTATATAGCATTGACGCACCCTTTCTGCTTTGTTCAAACTCCTTGAGAATCTCTGTGTTTGGTTTCTTTAAGAAGTTTTCTTGAGGAAGAAAAAAAAGGAATCCTGAACCTTCTCGTCTCGGAAGTGACACAGAATTTCTTGAGTTTCACACACTTACATTTTCTCCCCCTTGCTGGTGCTTCTATTTTGGCCTCGTTGTGTTTTAAGTGTGTGTATACATACACACATATACATATTTATTTATACACAATAGCTTCACTTTTGGGGGGGGGGTTTTTTTAACCTATAATTACCTTCACAACAATTCTTGTCTTGTATTACAACGTTCCGACCGGACGAGCCCTTGAAAAGAAAAGAAGAAGAAAAAATGGTCATCAGGTCTCGGTGGTCCATCCCCATCCCGGAGGTCTCCATTCACCAGTGGATTTTTGGCTCCTCCAGGGGTCCTGTCGAGGCAGGAGATGCAAAGGCCCTCATCGATGCCGACCGCCCAGACACCCATTTCCTCACCTTTGAGGAGTACCGCCTGCTGTCCAAGCGCATTGGCCTCGGCCTGCAGCGGGCGGGGCTGCGGCCCGGCGATCGGGTGCTGGTCTTCTCCGGAAATAATGTCTATTTTCCCTCGCTCTTTTGTGGCGTCCTCATGGCGGGCGGCATCTTCTCGGGCGCCAACCCCTCCTTCGTCGCCCGCGAGCTCGCCTACCAGCTGCGCGACAGCGGGGCCTCGTTCCTGATCGCCGCGGGAGACAGCCTCGACGTGGCCCTGCAGGCCGCCGAGGAGGCCGGCCTGCCGAAGGACCGCCTGTACCTCTTCGACGCCGAGGAGGACCCACGCCCAAACAGGCCGGCCCCCGGTGCCCGAGGCCGGCAGCGCGGGGTGAGGCACTGGACCGAGCTGATCCAGGCGGACACGGCCGAGGCGGCCGCGTGGGACTGGGTCGAGCCCGGCGATCCCAAGGGCACGACGTGCTGTCTGAACTACAGCAGCGGGACGACGGGCGTCCCGAAGGGGGTGGAGATCTCGCACCACGCCTACGTCGCCAACTGCGCCCAGGTCGTGTTCCTGAGCGAGCTCGACCCGGAGCACAAGGCCAAGGTGGCGCGGGCCCGCACCCTGGCCTTCCTCCCCTTCTACCACGCCTACGGCCAGACGTACTTTATCGCAAACTATCCCGCCCTGCGCGTCCCCGTGTACATCATGCCCAAGTTCGACTTCCTCAAGTTCCTCGGGCATATCGAAAAGTACCGCATCACGGGGCTCGCCTGCGTGCCGCCCGTGATCGTGGCCCTCGCGAAGCACCCTGCCGCGCGCAAGGCCGACCTGAGCAGCGTGGAGACCATCGGCTCGGGGGCGGCACCGCTGGCGGCGGAGACCGCGCGGGAATGCGAGGGCCTGTTCAGGGACAGGGGCGTCATCCTCAGCCAGGGCTGGGGCATGACCGAGGTGACGTGCACCTGTATGACGTGGGAGAGCACCAGGCTGAGGCCCAGCGGCGGGGTGGGGGAGCTGATGCCCAACTGCGCCGCCAAGCTCGTGGACCTCGACGGGAAGACGGAGATCCGGGGGCCCAACAGCAGGGGCGAGCTCTGGGTCACCGGGCCCAACCTGCTCAGGGGCTACTGGAACAAGCCGGAGGCCACCAGCAGCACGGTGGTGACCGACAGAGACGGGACGCGCTGGCTGAGGACAGGAGATATCGCCTACGTCGAGGAGTACAAGGAAGGGGGCATCTGGCACATCGTCGACAGGATAAAGGAACTCATCAAGGTCAAGGGCAACCAGGTCGCCCCTGCCGAGCTGGAGGGCATCCTCCTCGACCATCCGGACATCGCCGACGCCGCCGTGGTCGGCGTGACCATCAAGGGGGAGGAGTACCCCAGAGCCTATGTCCAGGTCAGCCCTGGGGCCAAGGTGAAGGAGGAGGAGATCGCGTCCTGGATGGAGGACAAGGTGACGAGGTACAAGCGGCTGCAAGGAGGTGTTGTGTTTGTTGATTCCGTCCCCAAGAATCCGGTACGTCGACATTTCCAGTCTCAAACCCCCCCCCCCCTCCTCCTCCTCCTCCTCCTCCTCCTCCTCAGGAAATCTATGTCTCATCAGGATTGCTGACCAAGCCTTGTCCCACGGCCAACAGTCAGGAAAGATCCTGCGCAAGATCCTCAGAGACAGGGCCAGAGAAGAGGTCGGAGACCGGGAGCCGCTCGGGTCCAAGATTTAGACCAGACATGCCAGAGTCGAGATGGGCCATCTTCCTTTTGAGATAAGAGTGAGCATCGATAGACTTTTTGAATGAAGAATGTCAGAAGAAGGATACTAGAAGACTAGAGAGCATTCATCGTCAACAGGTCTGATGATTTGTTGGTAGCCCGTCGATGAAACCAAACTTCGAATCTGGGCTTGATCAGGTTCTGACCCGCCCATCAACCCCCTCCGCCATCCTGTAACGAGTTGCGTGCAGGGAAAAATAAGCTGTGATTGATATATATGTGTCCTAGTAAATAACAGAAGAAGAGATGTTTTTATTTTATTCCTTGGTCGAGATATCATGAGAGAAGAGAGACAGAGAGAGACCCTTTGAGCTGAAGGTGGGCCTCAGGGTCGTAGGCAAAAAAAAAAAAAAAAAAAAAAAGAAGGGGGGCAGGTAATTTAGGGCCCTAACCACCACCGTTTTTTTTTCATATTTTTTTTTTTTTTTCTTTTTCTCCCAACTGCTC
>JACWRQ010000144.1:53179-66768 GCA_014849955.1 Cryphonectria carpinicola | reverse complement strand
CCGGTGCTCCTTTTGCTGACAGGTCCCCAATCAGCATATATGACACAGCATTCTTTCCATCCTCCCGCCACCCACCGCCCGCCCCCCCCTCCCCCCTCCCCTCCCCCCCCCCCCCCACACACCGACACGCAGTTGGTGCTACTTGCTTGAGTAGTAGAGTAGTACCATCATGTTACTCTTAAGTTGTCTGTGGTGGGACACACACACAAGATCGTGAGTGGCCTAGGAGGCATCATGTCGGGGATCAGAACGGCCAGAGGGTCACGATCGGCTAGCTCCATTGTTTTAGCTGCAGCTTCTGTTACAATCCCGATCACGAAGTGGCATGGCATTAGGTAAAATGTGCGTCCTGGTTGAAAGGCGGAGAATAGGAAAGGGGGAAGAGAGTTTGGACAGCCCTCGTCGTCGAGTCTTGCTGAGAGGGCCCATGGCAAACTCGCAGTCTGCCACCAAACAGTCCTCCGACACCGCTGGGAAAAGAAGAAGAAACCCCCCCCCCCCCCAAGAAACCATCCACAGTAAAAACTCAACCATCTACTATAGTAGACAGAGGTGCGTCCATGGCCCTCAGCCACTGGGCCACTGGTCGTTTATCATGTAGTGCAAGTAATCGATGGCTTTCAATTTCCCTGACAACAACTTTCATACCCTGTGTCCACGTCTCTGGTTCAGACCTTCTACAGCACTCCCCCAGTACACCAGCTCACTAGTGCTGAAAAAGACCACAGCCAGCGAACACAGGCCGTCCCCATAAATCTGCAGTCTTTTTATGAGGATGTGGATGCAGACTTGACTTTGTCTTCTCGTGCAACTCTTTCCTGCTCGCGCACTCAACAGGTTGTGTGGCGAGCTTCTCCCGGTGGCATCATCAGTATTTGAGAGATCTAGACTTTCTAAACTGAAAGACTGATGTCTTCCAAGCATTGATGTGAATTGAACTGTTGTGGTTCTGAGGCGAGGAATGTGTGGGGGGGGGGGGAGAGACTCAACCTCACTATACCCTACTTAGAGCTATGATACCATGTTAGAGCCCCCCCCCCAATCAGAGCGACAGGCGGTGATGGATGGGAGAGGTGGTGGTGGGTGGAGCCTCAACGTCACACATACTTTGGTGCAGTGCTACTCAAGCTGTGCCAGTTGGCTCCGGTTGCGTCAGACTCAGAGTCTGCCGTCTGCCGTCACCTGCACCGTTACAGGACCGCTCCGTTTATTTTCAAGAGAGAGAGGGAGGGAGAGGGAGAGAGAGACAGAGAGAGAAAATCCCTTCTCTCACCATCCTCGTATATAGTAGAAAGAGCAAGGCTGTCATCAGAGAAATTTGTGTCCATCTGGACACTGTTTTGCCTCATTCTTTGTCCATACTGACCGACATTTGATTGTCCAAACCCCAACAAGAAAAAGGTGGTGTGTACACCTGCATCGATAGGTTAGTTTGGTTGGACCCTTAAAACTCAGATCGGATCAGGAGCACACCTCTTTTCCTCCATCCGAGCTCCTGTACCTTCTTCTCCAGCAGGGCTTCTTTGTTTGTTCCTTCCTGTATCACGAGAGCATCTTCATCCAACCTTGCCTGCCTGCCTGCTTGCCTGCTTGCTTGCCTGAGCCCTGCAACACCAACACCAAAAAAACCCTCTGTGGACTGATCCCATCATCATTGGCCATCAATCGAGCACCACCACCACCACCACCACCACCACCGTCCCTATACCCTCCTAATCATTGGCTGCCGCTAAGCTGAACCAGGCGGATAGTACACCTTACACCTGCAGCACCAGCATCGATACTCCTCCTTTCTTAGGCTACCCAACCTCGAGATCGACCCCCCGGACACCGCCCTGTTCTCCTACCCGACCTGCTTGTTTGCTCCGACCGTCCTTGTCCTACATCTGTCCTTCCTCCCGATCGCCTCAAATACCGCCTCCCCACCCGCTCCTCGATCTCCTCTGGCAGCTTGTCGACCCTTCCCTTCAGATCCCATCCTTGACCGCTGAATCTTTGTCTCCTGCATCTCAGCTCAACACTTCAGACGACCAAATTCCTCTCCATGGCGGACTCTGTGATGGACGCCCACAAGGGCGCCGGTGGTGATCCTCCCGCTAGGAGTGACTCCATCGACGAGTTTAATGTCTTCGACGATGCCAAAACATACTACACCGACTCGCGACACAAGATCAACAAGGCCACTGCTCGGACCCGCACCTATTCCCAGGTACGCACACACACACACACCCCACATACACACACAAGGCTGTCTCGGGATGCTCGAGCTCGGGCCAGACAGATAAATCAATGCTTACATGACGGGGTCGCACAGAATAGTCTCCTGCAGCAGATGGAGAGACTGGGCTTGAAGGAGCCTTTCCGGCGAGGTAGCCATGGTATGTTGTGTCTCGGATCTCCACAAGACCGTTCCCCTCGCTTTTTTTTTTTTTTGAGATGAGGTCCTTTGGCTGACCTGCGCAGACGAGAGTACCCTCCAGACGAACCGACGGTTCCTGATCCAGGTCGACCCGACCCTCGAAAGCCTTCAGTCGCAGGAGGATACAGATGGCAACATGCAGATCACCATTGAGGACAACGGGCCCAAGGTAGAAGCCGCCGTAGTATACAATCTGCCGAGGTAGCTCGAGGCTGACCCTGCCTGCTCGCTATAGGTGCTGTCCCTGCGGACGGCCGCGTCCGACGGCCACCACAGGTTCGATATCCGCGGGACGTACATGCTGTCCAACCTGCTACAGGAGCTCTCCCTGGCCAAGGAGTACGGCCGCAAGCAGATCATCCTCGACGAGGCCCGCCTCAACGAGAACCCCGTCAACAGACTGTCCCGCCTGATCCGCGACCATTTCTGGGAGGGCCTGACCCGCCGGATCGACGCCTCGACCATCGAGGTCTGTGCCAAGGACCCCAAGGACTGGACCGACGACCCACGACCGCGTATCTATGTCCCCTGGGGCGAGCCCGAGCAGTTCGACTTCTACACCAAGATCGCCAAGGAGCGCCCGGATCTCAGGCTGGACGTCTGTCGGCTGCCCGAGTCTGACAAGATCACCCCCGAGCTCATCCGGGATATGAACGATGCCCCCGGCCTCCTGGCCATCGAGATGGAGAAGATCGTCGACCCAAAGACGGGCGAGGAGACGCTGCGTGGCCTGCCCTTTGTCGTGCCCGGCGGCCGCTTCAACGAGTTCTACGGCTGGGACAGCTACATGGAGTCCCTGGGCCTCCTGGTCGACAACAAGGTCCACCTCGCCAAGTCCATGGTCCTAAACTTCTGTTTCTGCATCAAGCACTACGGCAAGATCCTCAACGCCACGAGGTCCTACTACCTGGGTCGGTCACAGCCGCCCTTCCTCACGGACATGGCCCTCCGTGTCTACGAGAAGATCAAGCACGAGCCCGGCGCTCTCGACTTCCTGCGGACGGCTATCCTGGCAGCCATCAAGGAGTACCACAGCGTCTGGGTGTCTGAGCCCCGACTGGACCCGGTCACGGGCCTGTCTCGATACCGTCCCATCGGTATGGGCGTGCCGCCCGAGACAGAGGCCACCCACTTTGTCCATGTGCTCGAGCCGTACTGCAAGAAGTACAACATGGAGTTCAAGGACTTCGTCCGCGCCTATAACCACCGCGAGGTCGACGAGCCAGAGCTGGACGAGTACTTCATGCACGACCGGGCCGTGCGCGAGTCGGGCCACGACACATCGTACCGCCTGGAGAGGAACTGCGGCAACATGGCGACGATTGACCTCAACTCGCTGCTGTACAAGTACGAGACGGATATCGCACGCACCATCCGCGGCATCTTTGGCGACAAGCTGGCGATCCCTGCCGAGTTCTGTGTCGGGCCGCTCAAGCCGGGCCAGATCGAGACGTCCGCCATCTGGGACCGGCGGTCCAGGAGGCGCAAGCTGGCGATCGACAAGTACCTCTGGAACGAGGAAGAGGGCATGTACTTTGACTACAACACCGTCACGCGCGAGCAGTCCAACTACGAGTCCTGCACCACCTTCTGGGCCCTCTGGGCGGGCGTCGCCGCACCCAGGCAGGCGGCGGCCATGGTCACCAAGGCCCTGCCCAAGTTTGAGGCGTACGGTGGTCTGCTGGCTGGCACGCTGAAGAGCCGCGGAGAGATCAGCCTGGAGCGCCCCAACCGGCAGTGGGACTACCCGTACGGGTGGGCACCACAGCAGATCCTGGCGTGGACGGGCCTGTACCGCTACAGCTTCACAGAGGAGGCGGAGCGGCTCGCGTACAAGTGGCTGTACATGATGACCAAGGCGTTTGTGGACTTCAACGGGGTGGTCGTCGAGAAGTACGACGTGACGAGGCCGATCGATCCGCACAGGGTCGATGCCGAATATGGCAACCAGGGCCTGAACTTCAAGGGCGTTGCCAAGGAAGGGTAAGTCCGCTACTGGATCCAGCAAGGAAATCTGATTGATTGAGATTTTTTTTTTTTTTTTGGTTGCTGACATGCCGTCGTGTGAACGAACAGTTTCGGCTGGGTCAATGCCAGCTACGTCTATGGCCTGCAGATCGTCAACGCTCACATGCGCCGGGCGCTGGGCACCCTGACGCCGTACGATACCTTTGTCAAGGCCCTCGAAGAGAATCGCGCCAAGGCGCTCTCCGAAATGGACTAGATTTCTTGGGAAAATATTGGGTTTCTCTGCTTGTCTCTCTCCTTTTTTTTTCTTTCTTGAAAAAAACGCAAATCCTGATCCAAAGCGCAAGAGGACGAGGAAGTGACTAGGTGGAAGAGGAAGAGCATTCATCCCTAGACCATGGAAAGAAAAAGAAGGAAAAAAAAAACAGAATGAAAACCTAGACAGATTCAAGAAAAGACTTCAGGCAGCATTCATGTGTCAAGCAAGGCCTACCTTTTTTTTTTTTATGTGATACGAGAGAGCCTTATAGCACGAGGCCCTGCTCTTGGGTGTGTCGCTGTGAATAACTTGGATCAGCTAGAGAGAGAGAGAGAGAGCACACCGGGGGGGGGGGGCCTGGAGGAACAAACCTGTATTATGGGCACTGGCATATATATAGAGAGAGGGAGAGACTCGTACAACTTTGTTGTTGGTCGCAGGCTGCACACGGTCACATCTCATAAGCGGCGGCCTGCCTGCTTTGGATAGGGAAAAGTATGTTTCTTCTTTTTTTTCTTTCTTCTCTCCTTTTTTTTCTGTCTTCTTTCTATTTTTACATGGGCATAGGGCTGTCTCAATGAATAAGGCTTGTCTTTGAGAGGTTTAGCCACGATCATGATCAAACGTGACTGTGTGTGAGTAGGCTGAAGAGGTTTTGACGACATGGACGGGGGAGGGTGTGCGTGGTTGTTGAGCTCGGCCCTGGGGATCGGCACGCCATTCCAAGGGCGGTGGTGTGTTTTTAGCATAAACCTACCACCTAGAAAGAAAAAGAAAAAAGACTTGCAAACTTTTGGTCTCAGGTCTCATCCAACCCAGCAAGAACATTGCTGTTTATGACTTTGCCAGCCAAAGGCAAGACGAGAAAGAATAAAGGACACACGGGATTGCATTCCATGACAACAGAAGAAAAAGAAGAAAAAAAAGACTCCCCCCCCCCCCCGAGCCAAAAAGAGTTGGAGGTATGTGCTGACTAGGCCACGGACGATCGATCCTGAGTATAACCTCGGAAGGCAAAATGCTGGACGAGGACGGGAAGAAAGACCCCCCTCCCTGGTGATTTGATGATGATATGATCGATCTGGGGAAAGGCTAGCCCCCCCCCCCTCTTTGCCGCCTCACTTGAATAGTTTCTTTTTGTGGTTTTTCTTTTCTTCGCTCCTGGACAAGTTTTTCGGAAGTTGACCGAGGGCCGGAGGGGGTTTGGGCCCCCTTCATTCTTCTTCCTAAACTTCCCGCATGTGAAAGTCAAGTCAGTTTTCCTTTTTTTTTTTCTTTTTTTTTTTTTTTCCTTTGCTCCCTCCTTCTTCCTATTTTCGAGGCATGACTTAGTCTCCCACAGCTCACACTCCGAATACAGAGTTTCTTCACGTGACTGGGGTAAAGAAAGGTGGCCCACCGCTCTGGGGGGCCCCCCCCCCCCCCCCCCCAAAAAAAAACCCCCCCACCGCAGGAGCACCCCAGGGCGTGCTCGAGTTGAAAGACTAACGAGCCGCTGCAGAGCCGAGGCTCCAAGAAGATAGAGAGGGCTTATGCCTGGGGCCTCGACTGTGACTTGTTATGCGGGGGGGGTCGTGTGGCCCGCTGCGGCGGAATGACGACAGGGCCCCTTTCACATGTCACTTGCTTTGACTGTTGTTCTGCCAAATCTATCTTTTTTTTTGTACAAGTTGTGGTGAAGTGAGGTGGCATCTATTTTGCTTTATTCTTTCGCATGATCACAGAGAAATATTTTTCTTCATGAGGCTCAAATTCATCGACAAATAGAGGCCTCTCTCTCTCTCTCTCTCTCTCTCGCTCCAATCCCTTCCCACTCCCTCCATCATCAGCAACGTTTAGTAGGGATCTAATAATTCCCCAGATAACTGCAGCACACATACATACATGGTATGATTTTATCTAGTGAAATGCGGGGAATACTTACTTACTACATACTATACCGTACTACGCTTGTAAGAGAAAGGAAAAAAAAAAGAGGGTGTGGTGGGTCTGCCATAGTCACCATCCATCCGAACAAAACCAACACACGGCTCAAGCCAAAAACCCTCTTCGGTAACTCGGCCAATGATCACAAGCCAATTCACTCCCATTCAGCCGAACAAGGGGGGGCCCAAAGAGAAAAAAAAGAAAGAAAATAATAATAATAATAATAATAATATCCCTGGGGAGCCGCACCGCCAATGCTACATGTCTGACGTACCGGGCTGCCCTATAAATCAGAAGTACCTTTTTTCTCTTTCTCTCTCCTTGAAATAGAGGGAATCGAACCCCGTGTGATTGGGGAGCCTTTCTTTTCGAGGGAAAAAGGGGGGGGGTGTGTGTGGTCTGGGCTAGATACCCTTTTTTTTTTTTGTTGTTCTACTATACTAGTAAAGTACCTCGTTTCGATGTAGCCGGTTGGCCGAACGCTCCCGATGGCCGATCGAGCAAGTAGTGCGTGCCCTGGCAAGACAAGGTTGTGGGAGGTATGAGTTGTTGTGAATATAATTGCATCTGATGACCCGGGCCGCGAGGTGCTATTGTCGTCTTACCATCCTCTATTGCCTCTTTTAACTCGTGATTGTGAGGTCCTCGGGAGCTTTCTCATCCTGTTTTCCTTTTCCATCTATCTATATTCTCCTACCATTAGACCACTGTGTAAAGAAGCAGAAGTAGTACTACCACAACAAGTGGATACAAGACACAGTCCAAGCCCAGGCGAGAGGCAGCGGTCAGTCAGTCAGTCAGTCAGTCAGTCAGTCAGTCAGTCAGTCAGTCAGTCAGACAAGACAGAACATCAACAATCATGGCGGCCAACAACATGAGAAACCCGGCGGTGGACCCCAACACCGAGGACGAGGTGTTTGCCCGGGAGGTTGAGGAGGTCAAGAAGTGGTGGAGCGACTCGAGATGGAGGTATACCAAGCGGCCCTTCACCGCTGAGCAGATCGTCTCCAAGAGGGGCAACCTCAAGATCGAGTACCCGAGCAACACGCAGGCAAAGAAGCTGTGGGCTATCCTCGAGGGCAGATTCAAGGTGCGTCGTCCCGCCCCCCACACCTCCTTCTCTCCTATGAACCAAAAAGAAAAGACAAGGTGGCTGACCAGGGCTTTCTTGTTCTACGAACAGAACCGAGATGCTAGTTACACCTACGGCTGCTTAGAGCCGACCATGGTCACCCAGATGGCCAAATACCTCGACACCGTTTACGTCTCTGGGTGGCAGTCCTCTTCGACCGCCTCCGCCTCAGACGAGCCCGGCCCGGATCTGGCTGACTACCCCTATGTGAGTTAATCTGGCGAGCCATCATCCATAATTCCCCCACCCCTCCTGGATGTTGTCGTGTCCCTTCCAGGGGGGAGAGAAGATAAGATAGAACATGCATGGCTCACACGTAATCCACCCTGCCGCGCACAAACAGACCACCGTCCCCAACAAGGTAGCCCACCTCTTCATGGCGCAGCTCTTCCACGACCGCAAGCAGCGCCAGGAGCGCCTGACGACGCCCAGGGCACAACGGGGCAGCCTGGCCAACATCGACTACCTGCGGCCCATCGTCGCGGATGCAGACACGGGCCATGGCGGCCTGACGGCCGTGATGAAGCTCACGAAGCTGTTCATCGAGAAGGGTGCCGCCGGCATCCACATCGAGGACCAGGCCCCCGGCACCAAGAAGTGCGGACACATGGCCGGCAAGGTGCTGGTGCCCATCAGCGAGCACATCAATCGGCTGGTCGCGATCCGGGCGCAGGCCGACATCATGGGTGAGTCACATATTAGTTCCTGAAATCTGCTCTCCATCAAAATCTACCTGTTGGGGGAAGGGGGCGAGAAGGGCATTTTCGGAAGAGACTGACCAGGAAAAAACAAACCATCTTCTTTTAGGCTCAAATCTCCTCGCTATTGCCCGTACGGACGCCGAGGCTGCCACGCTCATCAGCACCACAATCGACCCCCGCGACCACGCCTTCATCCTCGGCACCACCAACCCGAACCTCCAGCCCCTCAACGACCTCATGATGGCCGCCGAGGCAGCAGGCAAGACAGGCGAGCAACTGCAGGCGATCGAGGACCGGTGGCTGTCGCAGGCGGGGCTGAAGCGGTTCGACGAGGCCGTGGTGGACGCGGTCCAGAAGGGCACGCACGTGGACAAGAAGGGGCTGGCGGCCGAGTACCTGAAGCAGTCCAAGGGCAAGTCGCTCACCGAGGCGCGGGCGCTCGCCAGGGGCTTGCTGGGCGTCGAGGTCTTCTTCGACTGGGACGCGCCGAGGACCCGCGAGGGATACTACCGCCTCAAGGGCGGCTGCGACTGTGCCATCAACCGGGCCATCGCCTATGCGCCGTATGCGGATGCCATCTGGATGGAGAGTAAGCTGCCCGATTACAAGCAGGCCGAGGAGTTTGCCAAGGGCGTGCATGCCGTCTGGCCAGAGCAGAAGTGAGTACTCTCTCCCTGTTGTTTTTGACACGGACCCCCCCCCCCCGGTGATACACATGACTGCTAATCGGAATATCCAAACACCAGGCTGGCCTACAACCTCTCGCCCTCGTTCAACTGGAAGACGGCGATGCCCCGCGCCGAGCAGGAGACGTACATCCGGCGTCTGGCGTCACTGGGCTACTGCTGGCAGTTCATCACCCTGGCGGGCCTGCACACGACGGCGCTGATCAGCGACCAGTTCGCCAAGGCGTACGGGCAGGTCGGCATGCGCGCGTACGGCGAGCTGGTGCAGGAGCCCGAGATGGAGCACGGTGTCGACGTGGTCAAGCACCAGAAGTGGAGCGGTGCCACCTACGTCGACGAACTGCAGAAGATGGTCACCGGCGGCATCAGCAGCACAGCGGCCATGGGTAAAGGCGTGACTGAGGATCAGTTCCATTAGTGACTGTTAACTGTTGTTGTCAGCATAGGTGGTAAAGAAGAGGTGCTGGAGCGTCGGGGGGGGGGGGGTTTGGATCTCTGTTCTTTGTTTTCCTTCCTTTTTCTCCTTCATTTTTCTCTTCTTTTTCTCTTTCCCCTTTCCCCCTTATTCCCTCATCTTTTTCTATCTATCTCTTTTTTCTGTTTCATATATGTTAGCTGAGGCATCAAAGCACTTTGGGATTTTAAGTCGTTGGTTACGGCTTGGAATAGAAGAGGGGGCAAATACACACCAATTGATCTTTTTGTAACTCGGTTCTTGGACCCCAAGACTTTGTCCTCATCCAGCAATCTGTCTTGGAGCAGTGCAACATGGATAGTACTGTCCCTCGTCACCCACTCTTGAGGGCCATTTCTTGCCGGTACAGTCTCGTGTAGCTTGAGCATGCGTGTTCAACCGTCGATCTGAGTGTCGGCAAGTCGTTTCAAAAGTGCTCTTGTGGAACGAAGTGAAGCATGACTCGGTGTTGAAGGTAGACGAGGAGGTGGTGGCAGAGAACGATAATGACGATGAGTAGACGATTTGTCCATGATGGTTGCTTAAGAATGCTCTCTACCTTCGTTTCAGTTTATCTACGAGGGTTGAACGCGGTTTCTTTTTCTGACCCAAGACTGTATTGTATGGCACACTGCATACCACTTACTACTATACTACAGCAGGTACTACGGTATAGAGTACAGTGAGTGGTAAGAACCTGGGGCGGCATGGCCAGTAACAAGCCAGGGCCCCCCACCTAAGCTCCCCCTCCACTCCAGGGGGCCCCCCCTCCTAAGACCTGCCCCCAAGGCCCCCCCGCCTCCCTGTGCAAAAAAGATTGCTACCATAGTACTACAGCAGTACAGGGCAGATCGCCGATGTTGATCGCCCGTACCTAATCTGGGCATGACGTTACTGGCTGGTCCACGAATAATGGACATTCGCAAATTCGATCGATTCTGGCGATCGCATCGTGAAACTGAACCTTTCCTGACCAATGCACATGTGGTAGGGCGAACTACGGGCTGGTACCTGCAACTCTGGTTGGCAGGTGGTTTCAAGGCTCTGCAGGTGTCTCCTGGCGTCGTCCTTTGAAGCTCTTCCTCCTCTCCCTGGGCCTCTCAGTCCTCTTTTTTACCTTATTCTCTCTCTCTCTCTCTCTCTCTCTCTCTATCTCTCTCTATCTCTCTTCTCTCCTGCGGACCAGCCCCCCCGCGCTCGACTCGTGGTTGCCCAGCTTCCCCTCCCTCTCATTATGGTATGGCGGCGACCTCATCCTCAATCGCAGCGTCCGCAGACGCCATAGTCCCTGCCCATGTTGGCTTCCTCGCCATCTTCAACCCCAGCCTGGGCAACACGGACGAGACCCTCGACGACCAGATCGTCTACTACTCGTCCGTCGACGTGATCACCCAGAAGCGCCGCCGCCACACCAGCAAGCGAGGGCCGGCCGGCCGGCCGACCGAGAATGTGTCCCAGGCAGAGCGCAACGAGAGGCTGAGGCAGATTGGCCTGGCCCAGGGCATCGTCAACTTTGGCAGGAACTTTTCGGGCGACCAGGCCGTCGACACCATCGAGACCGAGAAGACGAGGGTGGTGCTTCACGAGCTGGAGCCTGGCTGGTGGATCCTGGCTGTATGTGTGCGCCCGGCGCCTGTGTCGTTGCTCTCTCTCTCTCTCTCTCTCTGTCGGTGGCCCGTGACTAATCTCAAAGCGGCGTCACACAGTGCATCGACCTAACACGCCTGCCCGTCTCCTCAAATGCTGCGAAGAAGCAGCCTGGCGATGCCGAGGCAACCCCGGAGGCCAACTTCGAATACTCGTCCCGGGAGGTCAAGCCGGCTGCTCTCCTCCTGCAGGACCTATTGCGGGCACACTCAACCTTCCTGATTCACCACGACTCCTCGTTGAGCGCACTGTTTGTCAGGGTCAAACGGGAAAAGTTCACCTGCACCCTCAGCCGATACTGGGACCTGTACCTGTCCACATGGAACGTCCTCCTACATGGGAACCCGGTCCGGGATGTCTTTGGGGGTGTCAAGATCGCGGCGAGCGGCGAGCTCGGGATAGGCGTCGGGGAGGAGGACCGAGGGAGCGGCGAGCGCGAGGTGCTCGAAAGCCTGAAGGGGCGGATGGACGGCCTGGTCGACCTTGTTGTGTCGAAATTCGGCGATGGCGACCCTGATGACATGGAAAAGTCTGGAGAGGACAAGAAACAACAACAACAACAAGCCAAGGCGCACCCGCATGCGCAATGGCTAGGCACTGGCAGGGAGCCCGGTGCGGAGGACGGCGCCATCTTTCTGGGCGTGGGTGCCCTGTCCAGGAAATCCATACGGGACATCACGTACTGGATGGAAGACATGTACAGGTGGGGGGGGAACGCCTATGGTGTCTCGGAAAGCCCCAAGGCCATGCGCCGCCGCCCGCCCAGGACATCCAGGGCGGCGGAAACGAGGAGGAAGAACGCTCCAACCTCCATACAAGTCCCGCCCAGCCTCTTCGACCCCAACCGGGGCTCCAGAACTGCCAGCAACACACCTCCCCCCCCCCCTCCTCCTCCTCCTCCTGACAAGAGTGCGCTTCCCGCCGCAGACCTTGGACACCCGGAGGCCGTGGCTGACGAGGAGGCACCTGGGCTTGAGAAATATATAGACTACCTCAAGCTGGGGTATGGAAAGTACTGGAGCCTCGGGCGTGACACGGCATCCAAAGATCCCGAGCCAGCCGAGGTCGACGATACCCAGTCTGACCGTCCGGGGCTCGAGAGAACTCCGTCCAAGGGCGATGACATAACGGGTCATTTCCTTATCGGGCTCACAGGAGAAGTCGAGGAGGGCTGGGTCGAGGATCCCGAAGAGAGGTGCTACGCAGTCGAATACGAGGAGCTCAACGCGCGCACCATGGTCAGGACCGTGACCGTCGAGCTGGAGACCCCGACGGCCGACAAGGCTGAGGCCATGTTCTCGCGGGTGCTGGGGAGCCACGTCACGGAACTGTCCGCCAGCAGGCGTCTGAGCCGCCGCGGGTCCTTTGACAGCCAGGACCGGAACAAGACGCAGAGGCTACGCGTGGTGGTCTACGTGGTCAAGCCGTTCATGTTCACTTTTCTGTTTGGGATACGGACCGAGTCCCTGTCCTTTGAAAGCCTCTACCGCTCCCTCCACCACCAGCTGGCGCCGCTGCGCAAATCACTCGCCAACTCGACGGCCTACCGACCGGACAGGCCCGATGTGGGCAGGTCTGCGGCGGCAATCTATGATCTGGTCTGGGACCCCAAGGCCATCACTGTGCACTCGACCATACCGAGCATCCCCGACCCAGCAGAGCTGTACAACATCCACGAGCAGCCAGCCTGGTCCCGAGTGGACGCCATCAACACGCACATGCAGATTCTCAACCTGTGGAAGACGACCCGGGCCAGTGCCACCGAGCTGGAGCGCACATGTAAGACAAGCCGCGGGTGGTGGATTGTCTGGAGTCGCATCCTGGAGCGGAGAGACGACACATCCGCCTCCTCCTCCTCCACAGAAACCGGGCGACCGTCCTCGACGAGCGAGGGCGGTGTGGAGGAACAGAGCCGCCTCAGAGCGATGAGCAATGACTCATTGCCTTCTACTACGGCGTCCAGGATGTCGACGACACCGCAAGGCTCAGGGGACGAGGTCAGCAAGGAGATCTTCTTGCTCCGCAAGGCCAGCGACCACAGCAGCCACGGCAGGAGCATCAGCCTGGCTGGGGCTACGAGCGGGATCGGGTGGACAGATGGGGCGAGCAGGCTGGCACAGGGCATCGGCGTCGATACGAGAAAGTATATCGAGGGTCTGCTTAGTCTCAACCGGTGAAACACGATGGGAAAAAAAAACGACGACGGGCTGCAAATACCTCCGTCGTGTCTCCAGATCGGGAAAGGGGCTGTTCAGATGGGGGCCAAAGAATAAGACGGCTCAAAGGCGGCTCAAGAGCGGAGAGGGTTTTATTTTATTTTTTTTTCCTTTTTTTAGGCGGAAACGTGGACAACAAGCAGTAACATTCACAGGCATGAGGCGAGGTCTTTTTTTTTTT
>JACWRQ010000144.1:34232-53070 GCA_014849955.1 Cryphonectria carpinicola | reverse complement strand
GGGGCGGAGCGCGTTTGTAGTGTTGGGTGGTTGGCTGTGGCGCAGATGGGAAGGCAGTGGTGAACCAACAACGAACGGCTACACTCGGCATCATTCAATCGAAAGAAAAAAAACGTCTTTCTCACGTCGTAGCAACAAACGGGTATTTTAGAGAGCCAGAGAGAGATTCGTCAGGCAACACAACAAGCACGTTAGAAAATGAAACCAGAAGAGAGAGAGAGGGAAAAAAAAACATGATCCCAAGAACAACCAACCTTGGACAAGCTCTCGTAAACCTGACTGACGACTCGACCGAGAAGAATGTTGTCATCCAGCCTACACCGCGCGTCGCCCCCGGACGGACGGACACACGGCCGACGAGAGTTGTTGGTTGACCATCGGGACCTTCAAACGCCGACCCCCCCCCCCAAATCAAGAGAGAGGTCTTTGCCGCCTTGTAGAGCCGTTTCCAGATCGAGGGAAGGGGGAGGGCCCCCCTTTTTGGGCCTGAGCCTCCGCCGCCCCTGCTTGCGTGATCTCTCCCTCAGCTGGCTTCTGCCTGTGGCTCAGGTGGGATCGGAACGGGCCGAGTTTACTGTGTATAGAATTGGGACAAAGGTCGGGCATGTCGGTGGACGGAGTGGAATTGGAGCCCGGATGGCGTGCGTTTCACAACACTTGGGGGGGGGATTTTTTTTCAGAGAGGGAGGCGGGGGGGGGGGGGGTTGAATGGTTGGGGGCCCCTAAACGGTGTATGATTTACAGTGTAGATCGTCCAGTATAGGAGAAAGGGTGTATGTGTGTGTAAAGATCAAGATCTTGGGTTTGTTTTTGGTTGCGTGCAGGGAGGGAGAGAAGCCCCCTCTTCTTTACCCCGCCAGTACACGCGTCTAGGCATTTCTTGAATTTTTTTAGGGAGAGGGGGGAGTTTGCCGTCGTATACGTAGTGCTAGAGTAGTATTTACGGTACAGACAGATCATACATGCATTGCAGATGTCACGGTAGATTCATTTGAATTGATCCCGTGATTGCGGGGTAGGAGGAGGAGGAGGAGGAGGAGGAGGAGGAGGACGTGGTGGAGGTTAGAGAAGGCTGCTGCTACAGGGGCATAGGTCACTGGATCTGGGTTCAAAAACCTGTCTAGCCTGTCAAGTCTCAGGGTGTATTTCTTGGTTGGTGGCGTAATTGACGACAGAGACAGAGAGGAGGGGTGGGGGGAGGGGGACCAGTACTCAGCCTCGGATGATGCAATATTACAGTATGCTTGCGAGGCGAAGGTGCGGTGAGACGGCCGTGATCAGAGTCCGATCATCTGATAGACGAAAGGTAAACAGCAAATATTGCGTGGTGTTTGTCTACTATGATGATACACAAGATGTTGTGGTTGCTGGTTGTAGAAAAAATTCAATATATCTTAAAGGGTATGTCTTTCACGGTTTCTTCTTCTTCTTCTTCTTCTTCTCCTTATTCTTGATGGTGACAATATAGCCATAAAACAATCAATCCATCTTTTCTTCTTCTTCTTCTTCTTCTTCTTCTTCTTCTTCTTCTTCTTCTTCCACGCTTCTACTTCCAAAGACCTCAAAGCCTTGGTGTTCATCTTGGACAAAGACCTGGGCTGTCAAGGTTGTGTAGGTTAGGAGATTGCCGTTAGGCCGTTGAACCAGCGGAACCTCCCGCCAAGAAGACCAGCAGCCAGCGATCAGACAGACGTCAGTGGTTCGTCAATCAGGGGACCTCCTCCAAAAGACGACCCGCAACCGGATTCAGTCGCCCTCGTCTGTTCTGTGTTACGTACCTCGACCTCGTTCAACCTCGACACATTCAACCTCTTTTCTTATATCTTTTTCCTCTCTTTAGTGAGAGGTGCCATACATCGTCGTCAAGAGGCTCAGGACGTGGCACAAGATACTTGCCCAAGGTGCGTTGATATATACATACATTCCCCTCCAATAGATCCGGCCAAGCCAGACACACGCGCATGCATGATTCGTTCGTTCATACAGCCTAACCTCCACGCCGTCCCGTCTCCCCTCCTCCTCCTGCTTCTCCTCCTCCTGCTGCTCCTCCTCCTCTGCCTCCTCCTGTCGCCAACTTATCAGCATCCATCGACCAGACCAAACCTGTCACCCCTCCTCTTCGTCTCCTCAGGTCATGGGGTGATGAGACAGCCGCTGACACATACCATAGCCGATCGAATAGGTCCCAAAACCCAGATCGCCGGAACATACACACACTCTATTCGGTGGAGCATCTCCTCCCATCTCACCTGAAGGATCATTCATCCCTGCCAGCGATCCCACCTTCCTCCTCCTCTTCCTCGTCCTCCTCGTCCTCCTCCTCCTCCTCTCAGCAAGGCTACACCCAAGCAGGCATTACACCATCGACGACACGCACGAACCACCATCTCAGCTTACAGCGACGATCACCAGCTCCAACTGTTGCTGGGAACCCTTCAACCCCCATCGACCAGCGGTCACCCTGTGACCAGCCAAACCCCTCCTCCTCCTCCTCTCTCTCTCGAACATACACCTTCACATAATACATCATGGCACGGCCTCGGCAGGCAGCCGCCTACGGCGACGACACGGGCGAGCTGTCCATCTCCCTCAGCAGCTCCCAGATGCGCAGGTCACGCATCAACGTCCACAACCCCTCCTCGGCCCTCAAGACCCCCGAGATCCTCGTCGAGGGCGAGCGCGCCGCACACCCGCCGCCCCCTCGGCAGCAGCCCGACAGCAGCAAGCTGAAGACGGATCAGCGCATCGGCCAGTACAACATCATCAAGACCCTGGGCGAGGGGTCCTTTGGCAAGGTCAAGCTGGCCGTCCACCGGAGCACGGGGCAGCAGGTCGCGCTCAAGATCATCTCGAGGAAGAAGCTCATCAGCCGCGATATGGCAGGGCGGGTGGAGCGCGAGATTGAGTATCTGCAGCTGCTGCGGCATCCACACATCATCAAGCTGTAAGTTAGTGACTGGCAGGCAGGCAGGCAGGCAGACAATGATGAGCGTAGGCAGAGGAGGTGCCACATACACGCACACACACACACACAAGGGAGGCTGACCATTCACAATACACAAACTTGCAGGTACACTGTTATCAAGACGCCGACCGAGATCATCATGGTCCTCGAGTACGCCGGTGGGGAGCTCTTCGACTACATCGTCCAGCACGGCCGCATGGAGGAGGACGAGGCCCGCCGTTTCTTCCAGCAGATGCTCTGCGCCGTAGAGTACTGCCACAGGCACAAGATCGTGCACCGGGATCTCAAGCCCGAGAACCTGCTCCTCGACGAGAAGCTCAATGTCAAGATCGCCGACTTTGGCCTGAGCAACATCATGACCGACGGCAACTTCCTCAAGACGAGCTGCGGCAGCCCCAACTACGCCGCCCCCGAGGTCATCGGCGGCAAGCTGTATGCCGGGCCCGAGGTTGACGTCTGGAGCTGCGGCGTCATCCTGTACGTCCTGCTCGTCGGCAGGCTGCCCTTTGACGACGAGCACATTCCAAGCCTGTTCGCCAAGATCGCCCGCGGCACCTACGCCGTACCAAAGTGGATGAGCCCGGGCGCCGCCCACCTGATCGAGAAGATGCTCAAGGTCAACCCCGTACAGCGCGCCACCATCCCCGAGATCCGCCAGGACCCTTGGTTCATGAAGAACCTGCCCGAGTACCTGCAGCCGCCCATCGAGCCCTTTTACAACACCGGCATCGACCCGGACAAGGCCATCAAGCCGTCCGATATTGCCCCCAACGCCCCCGCCAGGGTGCAAGAGAAGCTGCACAACGAGGTCACGGAGAAGATCTCCAAGACCATGGGCTACGGCAAGCAGGATGTCCAGGAGGCCCTCGAGGCCGAGGAGCCCTCCGCCATCAAGGACGCCTACATGATCGTGCGCGAGAACAAGCTGATGCAGGTCAATCGTGAGTTCCCCTACAAAACCCCCCAAGCCAGCCAGGCAGCATCTTGTCTGTACTACACTGTGTATATTCGTGGCCTGCGCGCGCGTATTGTTTGAAAGGGAAAAAAAAAAAACCAAATTTTTTTCGTTCCTGCCCAGTCCTTTTTCCTTCACTGTCGAAAGGGGACCTATTATGGCCCCCGTGTCCTCATGCGACTGACAGCTCCTCAGCATTACTTGGAGAAAATAACCCTTACTTCCCCTCCTCCCCACCCAGTGTTAACGACATTCCTCCAGGGGAGTCACTCAAGACAGAACCGCAGGCGGAGGCGCCCGACACCGGGTCCAGCCCTCTGGCCAGCTCTGCCCGTTCTATCACTTCCACCAGCACATCAGCATCACCACGTCCGTATGTCTCCAAGGTCAGTGTCATGCCGAGCAGCCTGCCGGCATTCCACAAGGACTTTATGGAACGCGAGAGGAACGGGTTCGAGGAGCCGCCCGTGCCGCCCGTCGCACCCGAGCCCTCCTCGCAGCCACGCTCAGAAGACGAGCGGCAGGAGAGCCTGCGCCGCCTAAAGCCGCACACCCGCAACCCGGTCCGGCTGGACGAGTCCAACAAGAGACCGCAGGGGCTCACGCCAGTCAATCCTCCCAAGAAGCCCAAGGCGACCCGGTGGCAGTTTGGCATCCGCTCGCGGAACGCGCCGTGGGAGGCCCTAGGCGTCATCTATCGGTCCCTGTCCAAGCTCGGCTGCAGCTGGGTGCCGGATGAGGACTACGATAAGGAGCACGGCGGAGAAGACGAGCAGCAGCAGCAGCAGCAGCAGCAGCAGCAGCAGCAAGCTGGGCACCGGCGCGCAGCCAGCAGCAGGACAAACAATGACCCCACCAAGATCTACAAGCTCCCCGCGGATCCGTGGCACATCCAGGTGCGGTGGGAGACGGAAAAGCTGCGCATGGGGGCACACCTGCCAGAGGACCACCCGAACCACCTGGCCAACACGGTCAAGAGCGGTGAGGATGAATACCAGGTGGTGGCGATGCGCCTGGACATCCAGATCTATGAGATGGCCGAGGCGGGATCGTACCTCGTCGACTTCAAGTGCGACGGCTATGAGACCCCCGACGGTAAGATCCTGGAGGAGAAGCAGGTTACTAGCCCGTTTCCCTTCCTGGATCTGGCGGCCAGGCTGATCATGCAGCTTGCTGATGCGGAATGAGGGCCACCCCGCCTTGACCACCCTCAAGAAGAAGAAGAAGAAGAAGAAGAAGCAAGCCGGGGGGGGGGGTTTATGTTACACAGCCGGCTGAAGTCATGGGATGATGATGATGGTGGTGTCGGTTGTTACTGGTTGTGACTCATATTCATATGTATACATTGCTACTGTCTTAATTTGTTTAGGATTTCACCCAGCGCTAGCAAAGGTGGTCGATTGATTGGAAAAGCGCCGGCGTTGGAGGATGGAAAGGAGGGGGGGGGGGGGCGGGCGGGCGGCGGCTGAGCTGCATGCAGGTGATCGGCACACACACGGGAAAGAGGGTGTGGTGGTGGGCAAGGCTACGCCGTCGCGGCGGGCTTGACGGGATGGGATCACTGGGACGCGGTTCCCGTGTCAGCCGCGGACGCGGGACGTGAGACGTGGAGGTTGCGCGCGCACCCGGCGAACACAGCACGATGGCGCGCCCCCGTGTGTCCGGCGCGGTCACGGCCAAAGAAACATGGTCGTACCAAATAAAAATAATAATAAAAAAAACTTTCGTGCCACAAAGACACATACACACACTACTGCAGGCAGGGATGCTTACATACTATTATTACCAACGGCGGTCTGGTCTATACCACCAAAAAAAAAAATTAATAAAAAAGTTTACACACAGGCTAATGTACGTATTACGGAGGGGGACTGACCTGGGGGGGGGGGGGAAATGTGGTGGTTGGGTTATCGCCGCAGTAGGAAGGTATGAGGAAGCATAAGCGAGGGGGAGGCGAGTTCGCATAGCTGATCAGCGGCACTTCCGAGCAATTTATTGTACTGTTTATTTTGGTGGTTTTTTTTGGGTTTTTTGTGTGTGTGTGTGTGTGTGTGTGTGTGAGAGAGAGAGAGAGAGAGAAAAGGAAAGGCTCTTGTGTGATGAATTGGTTTCTGAATGAATCTGTGTAGAATGCACAACACACGTTTTTTTTCTTCTTCTTCTTCCTGTGGACTGAACTAATGTTCTCTAACTTGACGAACACCCAACCTTCAAAACTACTCACTCTACTTTCTCGTGTCTACTACATAGCACATAGCATGTACATAGGCCACGGGGCAACAAGGGATTCTCGAAAGTTCGAAGAAGAAGAAAAAAGACAAGAGGAAATCAAAAAGGTACCCAACTATTGTAGTAAAGTGCACTGTCCTGACAGCTTTGCTGTCCGGTACACGATCCACATCTCATTTCAGGCTGCAGACGACTGACTTGGGAACTTGGGCTGGGCAACTTTTTTTCTGTCGCCCAAGGCCGTTTTGGCCCTGACCGCCTTGTGGCCCTTCCCCCCCTTTCCTCCTCCTCCCCCCCCCCTACTTCCTTTACCCCTCTTCTCTCTCTATGGTTGCTTCCCGCGATAACTGCTCCATCCCTCTCACATGATTCTGTTTTCTTCTCCTTTACGGTTACATTTTCGTGGAGATGGGGATGATGGGGCTGGATCGGTCTATCTTTTCTGTCCGTGCGTTTTTTTCCCCCCCTTTCTCTCTCTTTTTCTTTCTACAGTAAGTCGCCTCAGGGACCAGCAGGATAGAAGAGAGAGGGGCAGAAGGAGAGGGGGGGGGAAGGGGGGCCTTGTTCGGACTTTTTCTTGTGGATTGAAGAGAGTTGGATCGTCTATGGGCCCCGCCCACTCCTTTGCCATTACCTATCTCTTTCTTTTTTTCTTTTTTTTCCTTCTTTTTTTTCTTCCCCCTCGGTTGATGTACATACTATGGTAGCTCAATCGAGGGGTTATTGCTGGTAGGGCCCTTCCTTACTTCTTGTTTGTTTTATTTTGGAAAAGGGAAAAAAAAACCCGAAAAAGAAGAAACCATGTTGTCCGTGATGGGTGGAGATTCAGCGAGCTAATCATGGAAAGCGAGTGAGGGAAAGTGGGCAGCAATGACACCACTAATTACCACCACAGATGAACCCCTCCCCCCTCTTCTCTCTGCAGTTGGCAAAAAATAAAAAAAGAGAGGAGGTTACGGCGCCAGCAGAAAGGTCCCAAGGCGGGGGGGGGGGAAGAGAGAGGGAGACACACACACACACACACACACACACACACAGCAACAGCGACAGAAGCGAAATCAATTGATAGGGGGGTCCACCGCGGGGTAGATGATAAAAAATAAAAAATAAAGGCGGGCGATGGTTCTTCCTCCGATCCGGTGGGCGGGGGGGGGGGGGGAGGGAGGGTAAATCTGTGTATCTTTTCTTTTTGTTTGACCTCTTTTGGATAAGAATTGAATTGGGCGCGATTCCCGCGGGGAGAGGGGTCTTCTTCTTCATATTCTTCGTTGCTAAGTGTCAGCAAGTAGGTGGTGGTGACATGTGATGAAGTTGATGATACCTCCGATCTTGGCTGGAGACGTATGATGCGATGACGATGATGGTGATGAGGGGTTCCTAGTATGAAAAGAGGTATTTTAGCGTATTTACTTACACCAAACTCGTGATGGTACCTGTTTCTTTTTTCTCGGGGGGGGGGGGGCGGAGGGGGTAAGAGAAGCAAACGTGCGTGATGGTCCTCTTGTACGATCGATGCGGTGGGGGGGAGGAGGAGGAGGAGGAGCAGGCGGGTGGGGATTGGATCTCTTTTTTGACTCCTCATGAGATGCTACTGTAAACAAAGCCGGCTCTGAGCGCAAGAAGAGCCTTGGTTTGGGGGATGTCATGAGGTTGCGAGAATATGCGCGATCAATGAGATACCATCGTGCCGTGCAATTGCCGGTGCGTCGTCGTGTTTCCCCACCAGGGACGGTTCGTGAGGTATCATGATCTGCTACGACGCCAAGAAAGATGTAAGCATTGATGACATCTACTATACTAAGCAGAATGCTAGCGAGGCTAGATTGTTCGTCCGAGGGGGGTTCGACCGCCATGTTCAAAGCCCAGGTCGAGTATACTCCTTCTCCCCCTCTCCCCTCTCCCTTCCCCCTAGATATGAGCCATCGACTGATACATGAGGGGACCATGGTAGTTGTGCTGCTGCGATTGAAATGTCTACAGGTTCGATTTGCGTACACACATACACACACACACACACACACACACACAGCCTGACACAGGCCGGCCACACACTAGCCACTATTTCAAGACATAAGCATTGTAAGATTTAGACTGAAGAGTCGTCAAGAGAACTAAAGAGAGAAAAGGCTTGCTTGCCTACCCTTGTCACAGCATGGCGGACGCACATGATTCATGCTGTCAGCATCAACAACCCGTTCTCACTCCGAACGTAAAGCACCGGACCAAAGAAAAGAAAAAAAGAAGAAGGAAAGGGAAAAATATGGACGACAGTGAAAGGGAGAGAGACAAGGAGAAGGGGGGGGGGGGTTGTGCGGTACAGCCACAAGCAGTTCCTGCAAATGCGGCGGCACACCAAGGTTGAAGCTTAGAATTTACCCTGCATTGGGCTGTGTGGTGATCGTCAGCGCCCGACCACTATGTAGAGAAGCTTGAAAGAGGCTTGTTGACCCCCCCCCCTTCCACCTAAAAACATCCATACACACACACACACACACACACCAACCACCCATCTCCTCCTCCTCCTTGGCCAGTTGGGACGGGCAGTAGGGAAAGGAGGGGGAAGAGGTCTTGTGGCGTCGTGATCATTAGGTACTCGTAATCTACCCGTAGATATATGGGAATTGACCGAAGGACAACACAGGATTCCTCGACCTCGGACAAGAAAAAGAGAATAAAAGGACTAGGGGAGGGGGGGTTGAGATTCCTTTTTGTTCTCCCAAGTTCTCGATTTTCCAATGGGCCCCGCGCCTGGCGGTGTAGGGCCCGGACCGACAGCGCGGAAAGGTTTCGAAACGAAACAAAGACAGGAGATCGACGTGATGGATCCCCCGTTGCCAGATCGATGAGGAGGGGGAGAGAGGGTGGGAGGAGAAAGGACTCCACCCACACCGGGTCCACACTAGACACAGAGGAGGAACAAACAGTCCTTTCCCCCCCCCCCCTTCCCCTCCCTGGTCCCCCTCCCTCTCCCTCCCATACAAATGAGTCGTCGCCTGACCAATGAGAAGCCGCCCTAAGGTTCCATCAGAGCCCAAGAGAAACAGACTCAGGTGATTAGAAAGGGTGGTATCAGAGTACCACGGCAGACACGAGATTCGGTCGGACAAGGGGGGAAGGCTGGTGGAGGGGGGGGGGGGCAGGATCGTGGGATGCGGATGCGGTGTCACTCACCTAAAAAGGTCGCTGCAGCAGGCCTGTGGGGAAGAGCCACGGGATAGACATGGGGCAGACAAGGAGGAGAAAAAAGAGATAAGGAAAGGGGAGGAAGAGGAAGAGGAGGAGGAGGAAGAGGAGGAAGAGGAGGAAGAGGAGAGGCAGGCCGAATTCGCTCCGAGCCTGGGTCCCTGATTGTTGTCGTACATTCGAGGTCGACCAGGTAGTACAGAGCCATGTCATGGGTGGTCCATTGGGCAGGCCTGCGCTTCTACTTGGGGGTGGAGGCTGCTGTTGGATGCTTGCTAAATGATAGTCGGTCGTACAGACGCGTGGGGCTTGATAGACAGACACGCAGAGAGACGTGGCACCATCTCGCGGCAGAGACGCAGTTAGGAGAGCAGCAACAGCATCCTCGCTTTCGTGGCCCCCTCGTGTGGCCCTCGTGTGGCCCTCGTGCAGCCCTCTCGTCTCGTCGTTTGTGTCGAATGCTCTTTCGCTGATTGATACCTGAAGGAAGAACCCGAGAAATCTCCCCTCCCTCCTTCCCAAAAGAAAAACCACACGAGATTCAACAGAAATGACGTGGCGTTCCTTCCCCTGCTGCCCAGCTCTTGCCTTGGGATCTTCAGAGTTCGTCATGGGGGAAGGAGCTGTGGACAGATCAGATTGTAGGGCCAAATGAATCATAGGGCGAGACAATTTCTGAGCCCGTCACCTTTGGACCAACACTTTTGACGCCTTGCCACCACACACACACACACACACACACACACACACACACCACCCACTTACAACTCAGGCACAACTCACGGCCCAAGGTTTATCTTCCTTCATTGAGACTGTCTACCTTTCTGGCGACTGGGTTTTTTTGTTGGGCAACACACATAAACACACACGCAGCTGAGGATCAGAGAGAGGATCAGGCGACAGATCATCAACTACCAGTCCATTTGCCTTAAGAGGGGGGGGGGGCAGCGCCTCAATTCCAGCCACCTGCCCCCTAGAGGAGAAGGGGCTGGGGGCCCAGCTGAGCCCTGGAACCGTCCTGTCAGGAGACAAAGACAGCTGTTTGACTCCCCCTCCTGGTCAGGTTCTTTAGGGCCTGCGGAGCTTGCTCGCAGCAAGTGGTCGCAGATCCCAACCACGACAGCGGGTGGCCGCGGGAGAAGAGAGCCTGTTGTTGGCTTTATACTTTGTACTATGGTACTACCACAGTAGCATTACACACACCCAGACACACACCCAGACACACACACACACACACACACCACACCCTCCTTTCCAGCTGCATTGCGCTTCGGCCGTCGACCGTTGGGGGGGGAAAAAGCCACGCTGGGTCCTTCCCCCCCCTCCTCTTCGAAGGACAAGAAGAAGAAGAAAAGCCGAACGCACCGCGTCTGCGCGTCCAACTGGCGACTGGTTCGCGCGACCTTCTGAAAGCCTCGTCCCGATTGGCGCCTCCTTTTCTCCTGCAGCCCTTGTTTCTGTCCGGCCTTTTCTCGATATCGATAGCGTCTATTGTGGAGGAGGGTAGGCCAGTAGACGGCCTCGCTCCCAAGGCCCTCCTCGGCTCTTCCCAGTCCTGCTTCTGGGACATGACTGGCCCAGACCGCATGTCCGATGAGACCGGCTCACCACCCGACGACCGGAACCTTGTTGTGGGATGGGGCCACTCACCAAAGGCTTTCTGAAGCGGGCTCGGCTGACCGCCGCTGCTCGCCCAGCCGGATAATCATGCTCTACAAGGTACCACCAACCTTGGTACTATTGGTACTACCAGAGGGAATAATAGTCCGGTTTATAGTAGTGATTGACAAGGCTCCATGAGGCTCAGCGGCCTCTCGGGTGTGGGCATGGCCTATCGAGCAACACCATCCCGTCCTGAACTCAGCCTCAGGCCTGGGGGGAGCCCTCTAAAGTGCATACATACTATCTATGTATGGTACATGACGCCCGCATCAAGAGCTTGCATGAAGTGATCGCAGCAGCGTGCTCATGGTGGTGGGGGGCACGCACACACACACACACACAACACAACAGAACAAAGCACAGCAGCATGGCCAAGCATGTGCCCATCTCCTCCTCCGCCCCTTCGCGCCTGAATCCGCTCCTAGAGGGATAGCAGGAAAACCTCTCAGTAATGCGGGAAAAGCGGGCCCTCGCATGCAGCTACTGCAGGGCGAGTTGCTGCAAGCCGGGGTGTCGAAGAGGATGACTGGGTGAGTCAACAGTCACCGCCATCCACTCGTTTACCTAGAACAAGAGTTAAGAGCGACACTCGCGGGAGCAGAGCATGGAGCGCCCCACAGAGAACACAGGGGACCCCCCCGGACCCAGAGTTATCCCAGAGCTGGGGGGGGGGGCCAGATAGGCATACCCAGAAGCATGGTACCTTGACGGGTCAACACACCAATGACTACTTGGTACAGAGGAGAGAGAGAGGGAGAGAGAGAGAGAGAGAGAGAGAGAGGCTTGTGGGAATGGAGAGGGAAAACAAGCCCAGATGGGGACCACCACCCATGGCCCTGCTGCTTGCTGCATATGAGAGGGGCGAATAAAAAAAACGACTGAGCGATTTCGAATACCCAAAGTGGGTATAACAACACATTTCTCCAGGAACTACACAGTCTCCCCCATTGGACAGGCCTGCTGCGGTCGGAACCAAGTTTATACCCATTTCCATCATTCCATCACCATCTCGTCTTCCCTCTCCCTCAACTTACACACACCGCTGCCCGGATCTACAGACAGAATTGCCACTCCCCTGCGAACTCCTGGTTCTTGACATGACATGACATACCACTAGCCTCCGACCTGTTCACGAATCACCCATCGATATTGCTGAATTCCCATCTTTCACCACCCATCACTGATCACCCCTCGACCCTCACAATCCCCATCATACACACACACACACCCACGGGCACACGAACACACAGAACAAACGAGGGCCAACAGACACAGACGCCCAGGACCCTGACTCCGCGGGAGAGCTACTGCGAGCACCTTGCTGATGGCCACGGGAGACGGATAGCTCCTAGGCCTTGCAGCTGTCTCGCCCTCTTCCCGCCACGCGGAGACTCAATTCTCTTTTTGCCTTCGTTCCTTTCTTTAATTTTTTTTGTTCCTGTGTGCGTGCGCACTATCGCCTGCTCGACTGCAGGCCTCATACCTATTCATCTTGTTCCCAAGTCGGGAATCAATCTCAGGGCGGTCCTCGCGCTGGGAAGGGGGCTGAAGAGACCTGAGAGGAAGACAGAGAGACAAGAAGACAGCAGACACACTCATCCACACCTACCTACCTCTCTCTCTCCCTCTCTCCTCTCTCCACACATACACAGACAGAAAGAGAACCATCACACCACCCCCCCCCCCCTCTCTCTCCTCAATGCGCACCAAGAATTGAGTGGTTGAAACGAAACATCTACAGCCATTGAACCCATTGGGGACACGGGGAGAACACACACACACACACACACACACACACACACACACCTCCCCAGCTCGAAACGAAACAATGGCTTCAGAAACCAACCCCTTCTACAGCCTGTGGGCACAGGGCGACATCCGGGAGCGCCTCTTCGTCCACCTCAGCAGGTCCGACATCTGCGCAGTGCGCCTGTCGAACTCGGCATGCTGTAACCTCGTCACCCGCCGCCTCTTCCAGAGGATACACCTCACCTTCACGGCCAATTCCTTCACTCGGCCTTACCGCGTGGAGGCCCTCGCCCGCATCGGCCACCACATCGAGCACCTCACCTTCTACCTGCCACACAGCGAGGCCACCTTCCTCCCACCGCTGATCCACCCCGCCACTGGTGCCGAGATCTCCTACCTCTACACCCCTCACACGTCCATGGCCTCGACCCTGACGAGACCCAAGTATGGCAACTCGGAGCTGGGCGACATCCTCACCCAGCAGTACCCGCCTCTGTTCCACGCCGCGACCAACGTGCCCAGCTTCATCCACGCGGTCAAGAACGTGCCCAACCTGCGGCACCTGACCATCAAGACCCCCGGCCAGGACCCGGCAGAGAGATACCGCAGGGACATCGTGGACTACGCCCTCATGTCGCTGCGCATCGCCGTCGAGCGCTCCCCCTACCTGAAGAAGCTCAACAAGCTGTCACTGCACGGCGTCCACCCGGCCGCCTTCCTCTACCTCAAGTTCCAGGACGGCCCCGGGTTCGGCTGCTCGCCCATCGCCGGCAAGAGGTGGCGCCAGATCCGCAAGATGCACATCGCCGTCGAGGCGTGGGACTTCTACGGGCCCGGCGGGCCAGGGCTGGACCAGCTCAAGATCATCGACGACTACCTGCGCCAGTTCCAGGGTACGCTCGAGAAGCTGTCGTTCACCTGGATGGGCCAGAAGGGGCCGTGCCCGCTGGCGCTAGCCGAGGACCCGCTGTTCGACATCCCCAGGGAGAACAAGAAGCTCTTCAACGAGGTCACGAGCCCCATGAGCCCCCTCCCGCCCAGGCCCGGCGTCAGGGGCCGCATCCGCTTCAGCAGGCTGAAGTATCTGCAGGTGCGCAATGCCAGCATGCACGCCGCCCAGCTGCGGGGCCTGGTCGAGAGCCACAGGGACAGCGTCAAGGAGTTCGACTTCGAGAACGTGGTGCTCCTCAACGGCGGGAACTGGGATGACGCCCTGCAGCCGCTCATGAAGTCGCCGGCAGAGGAGAGCCACCGCAACACCTGGGCGCGGTACTCGGTCGCCGCCGCCGCCGCAGCAGCAGCAGCAGCAGGCGATAACAAGAGCGTGCACAGCAGCAGCAGCAGCAGCGAGCAGCAGCAACAGCAGCAACAGCAGCAACAGCAGCAACACATGGAGGCGGTGGCGGAGCGTAGCAGCCCGACGCTGCCGGAGGAGGCCTTTGTCCCCAGCCCCAGGACGTCGCGACACAGCATCGCGGACCGCGACGAGGTGGAGATCCGGCACCCGAGCGCGGCGGTCGAGGCGGCGGGCAAGGAGCTCCTCGACCTCGAGTCGGAGCTCGAGGCCTCGCTCGGCCTGCGCCTCAGCCAGACCTCGTCGTCGGACCAGACTATCCGCTGCGGCGAGGGGTCCTTCGACGACGGCGACTCGTACTCGTACTACGGCGACGAGGTCGAGACCATCATCGTCGAGCTGGACCGCGATATCGACTCGGCCATCAACCTGACGAGCACCAACGCCTCCGAGGCCACGCTGGTGCCCTTCAGCACCAAGCTCAAGAAGCGCGTGCGCAAGCGCCGCAGAAAGCCCTGGCACCCCAAGCGCGACGGCGAGGACGGCTGCACAGACGAAGACGAGCAGCAGCAGCAGCGGCCTGGGCTCGCCCTGGCGCCGACCAAGAGCAACCGCTCGCGGGAGGAGGCCTTGGCGGACAAAGACAAGGACAAGTACGCCCTCAAGAACATCCTCGGCCACAAGCGCAGCAACTCGACGTCGCAGGCGCAGCTGCAGCTGCAGCTGCAGCAGGGGCCCAACAAGCTGCAGAAGCCGCCGCCGCCGCCGGTGACGGTGTATGGTCCCAACCGTTCGCGGCAGAGCAGCGACCCCATGCCGTACATGGCAGGCAACCACGAGAACGCCACAACGTACGAGCTGCCGCTGGTGATCGCGAGCGACGACGAGTCCCCGCCCAGCAACCACCGCGCGACGCAGTGGCCCAGGCCCCGCGCGGCGAGCCACCCGGTCCCTCCGCCGCCGAGCTATCCTGCGCCCCCGCCACCTTCCTATGCGGCACCGCCGCCGCCCATGTCATCGTCCTCCTCGTTCTCCTCGTCCTCGTCCTCCGTCGTGCCTGCCCCTGCTGCCCAGTCGACGCACTCACTGTCGTCGCAGTCTGTCCACTCCATCCCCGAGGAGCAGGAGCCGGCCGAGGACGGAGAGGTGGCCCCGCTCAACATCTCGGCGCCCATCATCTCGACCGAGGCGCTACCCGTGCTGCTGCAGCCCATGGTGTACAACCCGCAGGCCAGCACGGCTTCGATCCCCATCTCTATCACGACGAGCCTGCCCGGGTCGAGGGGCAGCGGGGCCGAGAGTATTCACAGCACGCACAGCAACAACACCACCAGCACCACGCAGACCAGCAAGGGCTACTACCACCACCACCACCACCAGCACAGCTTCAGCAGCAACGGCGGCGGGCATAACGTTAACGAGGGCCTGTCGGCAGTGCAGCGCAACCTGGAGCAGGAGGAGATCCAGCGGCGGTTCGCCGAGGACGCCGAGGCCCGCACGAGCGCGCTCAAGAAGGCCCGCGAGGCGGTGCTCGAAAAGCTGGGCCGTCTGCAGGGCAAGGACGGGAAAGGGGACGAGGAGGAGCTGCTGGATATGCATCCTGCGCTGCAGGACGAGTACGGACCCCGGCCGCGCGGCGGGAGCGGCGGGAGCGGACGGCTCAGGGAACTGTTTGGAGCGGTACGAAATAATGTCGGCGGCGGCGGCGGCGGTGGCGAGAAGGGCCATGCTGAAGGCCTGTACATGAACGTTGAGGAGAGTAATACGGTGCTGGTGCCTCTGGTGTTCAGCCCCACCCGAGGCTGAGCGAGAAGGGAAAGGGTGGAATGATGCTTCAGAAGAAGGGGCGGGGGGGGGGGTTGAGAACACAGAGTTTCTTGCCGTCGTTGCGTTTTCTGGGTCGTTTCTGGCTTGAGGTCGTTGTTCGGTTGGTTGATTGGTTGATTGGTTGGTTGGTCGGTCGGTCGGTCGGTCGGTTTGCATAACAACAGTACGCATAACGCTATGTTACCCAGGTCCACGCACTGGCACACACACACACACACACACATCATATCGGGGATCACAGGACGGCGGGGTTTTCAACAAATGGTCATCTGGAGGTGCTCAAGTGCTGAGGCCGCACAGGGTGGGTTGGTTGGTTGCATGAAATCATCACGGGTTTAACGGACAGGTAACAGGGAAATTTCGGGCAGGGAAATCTTTTGGGGAGAGGGGACAGGAGAAGAGGAGGGGGGCGAGGGAGAGAGAGGCGACGGGCGAAGGAGGAAGAAGAATGCTCGGCGGCGGAGGTCTAATGTCTGATGATGAAGAACGAAAGCGAGAGACAGATGTTCAATGTTGTCTCTGTTGATGATGGTTGTTGGCCGGGCTCTTTTCTGTTGCTCACCAGCGGCAGAGCCTTGGGTCAAGATCAATGATGTTATGATGAATTTTCCCTTTTTTTTTCTTTCGTTTTTTTCTGAACGACTTTTCAATGTACATATGGACCTCGTTCTCTGTCTCTCTGCGTCTGTCTCTGTCTCTTGAGTCTCTCTCTTGTTCTTAATGATATCGATACTCCTTTACAGCAGCATCAGCGTGCTTGCTCACTAAGTACTTACCTAGTAGTTAACAAAAAAAATAATATGCTTATTAGAAAGGAAGAAAAGAAGAAAACATGCAAGCGGGCTTAGGTTTGGGCCTTACTTAGTAGTACATTTTCCAAGACTTAGTGCTGGTCTTGTAACGGCCCTCTCGGCTCCTCCCGGGCAAGTTAGGCAGTTAGTTGGTTGGGTGCTGGTAAAAAAGCGAAACGAGGGAGATTGGGAGTCTTCTTCTTCTCATCTATTGTCTTTTTTATTTTTTATTTTAGGGAGTCGAAGGGGGTGATCAGGGGACACAGTGGAAAAGGTTGAGAGGTCGTGGCGCTTCCGTGGCCCCCCCCCCCCTTCTATTCCTTTTTTTCTTCTTCCCCTTGCATTCCCTTCCTTTGGGATTTGAAAAAAAAAAAAAAAAAAGAAAAGAAAAGAAGAATCCCTTGATTTTATTTAAAAATCAGTTCTTTTTTCCCCCTTCCTTCTTCTCCTCTCTATCGACAATGGTTACACCGCTTCTTTTTAGGAACCATCCATCGACGCAAGGGGTTTGTTGGTGGTTGGGCCCTTTTTCAAAGTTGGCTGGGTGGGCAAATGTGGCGCTGCTGATACATGCGAGGAGGCTTCTTAACACCATCAATCAGCTCGGGGTGCTTATTTCGGGGAATAGACTGTCTATAGTGAAGCTCTGGATTTTTTGCGTTTTTCTTTCTTTCTTTCTTTCTTCTCTCTCTTCTATCAATCCTCATCCATCTGGGCGGTCGTGAGAAGAAGAAGAAGAGGAGGAGGAGGAGGAGGAGGAGGAGGGTGGTGAGGTTCAGATAAAAGTGGTGATGGGGGCATGGAATTGGTACGCTGTTTGTCACATGGCTTCTAATCATGCGGGAGTAGAATTACCATTGCTATGAAATTTCAAGATCCATCTGGGGAAGAGGAGGAGGTGGAGGAGGAGGAGCACTACGGGCAGGATGCCGAGGAGATTGCCCTTTTTTTCTTTCTTTTTTCTTTTTTTTTCTCTCTTTCTTTTTCGGGACGGGGGGGGGGGGGGGGTAGAAATTGGCTATGTACTATGAACCCGGCCGTGCCGAGGCGATGCGTTAGTTGGTTGATTTATTCCGAGGCTGTTAGTAGCAAGCTTCTTACCCAAAAGAACACGGCCGTATAAAAAGAAGGGGGAGGGGGGAATGAAAAAGATTGTAAAGAGAAGAATTGAATACTGACTTCCTTATTTTATTTTATTAATTTTGGGCGAGACAGATGCGCGTAGGTGGGCAGGCTCACGAGGTTTTTTTTTTTTTTTTTTGCATAAGTGCTGCCACGATCTTACGGTACAGCAATTGGTACGTACCTTTCAGGGCTTTCCGGTTGTGGTTAGCAGGAGATACCTGCGGGAGGTCTAGACCCTTCAGGCTTGGATGGGGGGGGGGGGCGTCCATGCGCCGGAACTCGATCCCCCTCAGCAATCCTCGATCTTGGCCTTACCCTGTTCCTTCTTTTCTCTCTCTCTCTCTCTCTCTTTTTCCCCCCCTCGTCTTCCTGTATGGGTGACAAGAATTGCCCATCCGAGAGAAGAGGCAACAGGCTGGCCAGGCCGGCGAATAAGCGCGCAAAGGCTAAGCCCACCTGAGAACAACGGGCCGAGATTGACCGTCTGGTTACTGCTTGTTACTACTTGTCTTTCTTTCCTTGCTATGTATGGTACGGTGTGAGAGAGAGAGGGAGAGGGGGAGGGGGAGAGTACTGTGAATTTTCCAAAAGTCAGGTGTCAAAACCCCCCAGTACCATAGTATCTCTCTGGACACAATCCCATCCTTCTGACAGGCTGGTGGTGGTGGCACACTTGTACCATGGTATGCACTATACTATACCCTCTACAGCGGAATTGGGTGTGCGTCCCCTAGCACACCTTCCCCTCCCCCTACCCTACTCCTGGTCAGCTCTGGTCTGGGGTCCCAGGGGTAGGTCCTGGGACTTGCCAGGGCACCCCCAGGCGGGTGAGACCCACTATACCCAGCACGCCCTCTCATGCTTGCTTGCTTGCCTGCACTTGCCTTCTTTTCCCTCCTGCAGCCCAGCGCATGTTTTCAGGCTTCCTAATGTTTCTCGAGTGCCCTCTTGCTTGTTTCGTGACACCTCTTTTTTTTTTTTTTTGGAGGGGGTTTTTTTTTTTTTTTTTTTTTTTTTTTTTTTTTTTTTTTTTTTTTTTTTTTTTTCTTTTTTTTTTT